>JAQFZC010008042.1:0-10568 GCA_034695205.1 Dicyrtoma fusca | reverse complement strand
TTAAAAAATGCAAACTTTTGGGGGAGGGGGGAGAAAATGTCAGAAAAATGCAAACGTCATTTATGGACAGCCCCTTGGTAGTAGATAATTGAATTTTTGGTTGGTTAAAGCGGACGGAGGGCTCGTTCAAACCCACCAAATGTTGAACGTTGAGCAGATGAGCTGCCGAGTTGATGTTCATTTTTTGTTCATTAAACTTCATTAGTTCATAGTTGTTAGTTGAATAAAATTATTAGACGAGAAACAACCCATCTACCTACAACCTATTGATTTTTCATAGCATCAGAGTTGTAGAATTAAATTACGGCTGTTCACTACTTACCGTCCCCACCATAATTTGTTATTATTAGCTTCATTGCGTCGTACTATTTTACTGTTGACTGTCACCTTGAACTGGTAAGAATTAAACTTGTTTTTGTTGTTGTATGTATGCATACATTATAATCATAATCAGTTGTCAGTAATTACAATCAGTAATTAATTTTGTGTCTTGACGTTAAAGGAAACGTTAGGCCGACGTTTTGTCGTTTTTTTTTGTACTTTTGTGCCATTAATCGAATACTGCAGTATTAGCTACGTGCTGGTAATTTTAAGTTTCAGTCATCAGTGAACACAGTCAACGGTTGACGGTATGACGGTACGACTTGGAGCTGCACTGACTGGTAACTGGTGATTGCTTTGAAAAAAAAGAAAGAGTAAAATTTCTGAAGGTCAAATAGGTTGGCAGGGTCATTTATCAATATCCGTACAGTCAGTTGACAGTTGACAGTTGTGGGTGTCGTTGAATTTAATAGGTACGTGTTGCTTGCCTACAATTTTAACGATCGTTCGAAGAAACCAACACAAAACAGAAGTTCGACAGATTTCAGTACGTGTTTAACTTATTCGGAGCTGGGGAACCATGGAAATAATGCTTTACAAAAGTGTTTAGTTCCATGAATGTACTCTTTGAAAACGGTCAAAAGTAGTAAATTAACACTTTTTCAAGACGGGAAAAACTACTAAATGACACTTTCAAAAGGTCAAAAAACTAGAATTTACCGTTTTCAAAGTGGTCGAAACTAGAAATCACGAACTTCAAAACCATTTAAAACTAATTATATTTTCCCGTTTCGAAAAGGTTAAATACCAAAACATTAGGTAATTAGATATATGACTTATTCGGTTGTTAAAGCTGACGTGTACGAATAAAAGCAAAATTGAAAGTGACCTGTGAATTCATAGGGTTTTTATGCTATTATTTATTTATTGTTGATTGATTGTTTGCTACAGAATTATGGCAGCAGCAATGGCAGCATCCCCTACCCGAGGATCACCCCCTGACAGATCTCCTTCCATAGTGCAGAATTTAGAGGTTGAAGACATTATGAAGGCGTATCGGCTTCTCCTCAAAGTTAGTGTGGATCAAGTTCGGATTCACCGAAATGCTTTTACGTCCAAAAAAATGTACACTGGTGAACTTGGATTGGATGTTAATACAGCTAGCAAGTCGGGGGTGCTCAAGGCGAATCCAGCTGGAAAATCGGAAACTGAGATTTTACGGAAAAATATTTACTACTTGGCCAGAAAGACGATGGATGTTGTTACGATCGTCATTCAAATGACACAACGTGGGCTACTTGATCTGGACCAAAAAGATCTAATAGTAAGTTTGTTTAAATGTTTAAAATATTCGTTAACCTTTTGCGAAACAACAATATATCTGGTTTCACACCTTTTGGGAAATGTTGGTTTCTAGTTTTAACTTTTTTGAGAGAGCCAATTTCTAATTTAGCACCTTTTTGAAACTCTTGATTTCTAGTTTTGACCTTTTTGAGAGGGCTAATTTCTAATTTAGCAAATTTTTGAAAGGGCTAACATCTATTTTTGACCTTTTTGAAAGTGTGCATTGCTAGTTTGAAACTTTTCAAAAATGTTAATTTATCATTTTAGACCCTTGAGAAATGTAAAATTGTAGTATGTATAAACAGTAAACAATTTCATGGTTTACCAGTTGCGAATAGGTTAATAGCCATGTTAGGAGCTCGTAATATCTGAATATTGTGTTAATTTTACTTCATTGTCGTTTAATATTGATTGCGTTTTGTATTTTTCAATTTATTGCAGTTGGACCATGACAATAATTTGGTTAGTGGTGTTGAACTCTTCCGTTTTATAATAAAACAAGAACCAGGGATGTTCGACAAAATCCAAAATATCTTCCGAAAATTTAATAATGCTCACATCGCAGATCTGTTGGCAGCTAACGCGGCGCATGTTGCCGCTGGTCCATCTAAGAGGTTGGTTGTTTTTTTTAAATGTGCTTACCCATTGTTACTTACCTAAGTATTTATGACGCAAGATTGAAATTAATTAAGATTTAGTTTTGATTTTAGTTATCAGAACAAACCATCAGCTCGCCCACGCTCATCATCCGCGGCTGACTTGAAGCAAAAGAAACCTTCGGCTCCCTGGATTTGCGCATCTTGTACATACGAAAATCCGCCTGGAACTGGGAAAATTTGTAAAATCTGCTACAAAACTCAAGGCTCTCCATATTCTGTTGTCAAGACTCAAAGTGCGGGGGTTGTCAAGGCTGATAATGAATTCAGTTATTCTCCTGGGAACTTGAAGTCATGTCCTACTTGCACGCTGGATAATCCTGCTGGAGCTGCGTCTTGCAGTGCATGCGGAAATGACATGGATGATTTAGTCTTTAAGGAAGTCGATTTCACATTACCGACAATTAAAATTAAGCCCCTTCGATACAGCGGCTTCTCCACTGAGGAAGAAGAAGATGTTGATTTCGCCTGAAAGATCACAGTTCCTTTTTTGTAAAACAAATCAGTTTACGTTTTCAAGTAGCTGCTGAAAAATGGTAAACTTTCCCATCAGTTAAGTAAGTGATAGATGCAGTTTGTGTGCTTACCTACTTATTACTGAAATTCTCAACATTTTTGTTGTTTTTTCTATAATCTAAATCAATTCGAATTCTAAAAATTATTTACTTAAACTTACGTTATACGGTATTCTAGCTGTCTGTTATTTTTTAGTAATTACATATTATTAGTAAGCAATTATTATTACAGGAGCGATGCCTGAATACATTGAATGAAAATAAAGCGATACACACACTATTTACAAATTATTTCATTCAATCAGTTCATTATTATTGTTGCTATTATGCATAATTGCCATTCTTACAGAAAGACATTGTCTACAATAATGTATACCCAATAGGTACTAACTGTAAATAGTTATTGCTATTATTATAATTTAAAAAAGAGAGAACTGAAAATCAGGCCAGCGTAAAAAGTAAAAGTGAAACTTGAACTAATTTCTCGAACGCTGCTTCCAACTAATTTGAGTGTGCATTTCATTTAAATTATCGAAAGTAATGTTTTCTTAAAAATGTACATTTATTAATCACTTTGTTCAGCCATGTTGTACAAAATAATGAAAATCAAAGATTGCACGTTGTTCCTGAATATAGTTTCTGTATTTTTGCTATCTATTGACCATTTCTGTATAGCTACTTCAAAAAATCATCAAAGTGTAGATTCTCCTGGTATTGACACCTCCAAAATAGAATCTCCCGTAGGTTGGTTAAAAACCTGTAAAACTGGACCGAAACAGGATTTAAATTTTAAGGCCTCGCTTTGTTCTCAAGGAGCCTGGATTGACAGAGATATTGATCCGGGATGCATTTGCATTAACGGTTTGTGGGTCTTGAGCTCGAAACTCGGGGACAAAAATGCTCTAATTGTTTATGGTCAGGGGGACTGCTTCTATACGAAGAAAAAGGCAAAAACTAATTAATTAATTAATTACAACTTTTTTAATTAAATATTTGCATAATTACATTCATAATCTCACATCTTTTATGATTCATTATAATTTAAAAGATTTGGAATTTTAGATTAGAAAAATTGCCTTTCTTGGTTCACCCGATGCACCTTTTGCCACTTCAACTCACATCTCCCGCCGAAACACTAAACTAACTTTTGAACGGCTGCTGAACGACAAGAACAACTGGGCCACCAACATTGGCACTGATTCCATTATTATCAGAATCAATCCCCAGACAGACATGTATTTAAACAATCAGGTGGGCGAAAAGGAAAATATAGGCCCTAAAAATACCCTGGATGGCCTTTGCATCGATAACCACAAGCAAAACCGGGTTTCTGTCATCAAAATTATGAAATCATTGGAACCCCTTCAACTTCAAGAAATCCTGTCAACGGATAAAAGGTCGCCTACTTGCAAGCCACAAAAAGAGATTAAATCCACGAACCTTGCCATCGAAACGATTGAGGTCAATGTGGGTCAGGGGGTGCATCTCGACAGCGGAAAAGCGATAAAATTTTCTTCAAATTGTCATAAAAATTGCGAGTCCAAGCATCACAAAAAGAGTATTGATGATCAAACTCTAAATAAAAATGAAATTGAAGGTCTTAATGAGCATCGAAATTTAGTGAGCAATGGAGGGCCGATCTTGTCGAGAGAAAAACGCTCAGAGAAGGTAATGAACGTAAGAGGATATTTTGGCCAAGCTTTAGACTGGGAACCAGTCTTAACGCAGGATAATATCCAGATGCTGGTGGATGAACAAAATGTCCGAATTATCAAAGCAGAATTTAGATATCTCAAGACACGAATGAAGCACCCGGATTTCGGCTTCAACGACACCAACTACCCGTTGCTACAGATTTCCAGGCAAATTTTCAACGCTGCCTGCCCGCTTATTGAAGCTTCGGAGTACCTCACAAAATCAATTGCAAGATTATTTCGATACATTTTGGTGGAGCGGACGGATGATAATACTTACGGCGAATCGCTTATTGAGCAAGGAAACTTCCAGAGAACACTAGACACTTTGAAGATGTGCTTAAATCAGACCACTCCGTTGTTGTTTTTTTCATCTTTGGTCCCAGAGGACTGTCATGCAGATGTAAGTACAATTTTAAAAAAAAAATATTTATTTACCGGTAGTTAAAGTACAGCATTACTGTAGATGCCAAATGGCCGGTCGAATAATTTTCTACAAAAGCAGATTAGTCGGCCTCCCGTCTTTTTTACCTCAATAGATAAAATCCCCAAATTAACACTTTCAAAAAGGTAAAATCCACAAATTAACACTTTCAAAAAATTAAAATCCACAAATTAACACTTTCAAAAAGGTAAAATCCACAAAATAACACTTTCAAGAAGATAAAAGCTACAAATCAGTATTTTCAAAAACGTGTAAAACTAGATACATAGTTGGTGTTTCGAAAAGGCAAATGTAATAGGGTACTTTAAAAGGTCTAATTTTTAAAAAAGTGTTTTTGAAAATTGCAATTTTTGAAAAATCGTGTTTTTATAAAACATTATTTTAAATTGCGCTTTTAATTATTTTCTAATAGTAATTAATGCAGATAAACTTGTTTTGACTAGTACGTCTCCCCTGTGACCCCGGAGCCCATTGAGGTCCCGGATTATGCATCTATGGCAGACGATGCGGCAAAAGAGGCGGCCAAGACAAAGTATGAAGCTGATGTGGCGGCAAGAACGAAAGCGATGGAAGAAGCCGTGGGTCAGCAGCCCCAACTCTGCACCTGTCGAACGACGTACACTGGGGTGGGCTACAATGAGACCTTCAATGGCACTTGCACACATAATAACGTCACGACCCTCCCCGGTGAACCCAAGTATGATTTCCTTGTTGACACGATGTACAAAATCATGATCTTCACCCATTATAGCTGTGCCAGGTATTTTCATGAGAACCCCGCGGATTACAGCGTGTATTTTGAGAGGGTTGAGCGATTCTTTCATGGCGACGTCTTGTTTAGATGGTAAGTTTTCAAAAACAAATTAAAATTTACATCTTTTAATCTTTTCGAAACTAGGAAACCATGGAAATAATAGTTTACAGTGTTTAATAATAATTATTAACTTTTTTAGAAAAGCCAAAACCAGAAATTCACATTTTGAAAAGCATTCAAAACTAATAACGAACACTTTCAAAAAGGTCAATACTAGAAATTAGCATTTTCAAAAAGCTCAAAACTAGAAATTAACAATTTGAAAAAGGCCAAAACTAGAAACCAAAATTTTCAAAAAGGTCAAAACTATTGAAATTAACATTGTCAAAAAGGCCAAAACAATAGAAATTAACATTTTCAAAAAGGTCAAAACTAAAGAAATTTACATTTTCAAAAAAGTCAAAACTATAGAAATCATTGCTGTCAAAAAGGCCAACACTGTAAATTAAGATTTTCAAAAAGGTCAAAACTAAAGAAATTTACATATTCAAAAAAGTCAAAACTATAGAAATCACTGCTTTTAAAAAGGTCAAAACAATAAATAAAACCAATTTTAAAAGGGCATTAAACTGTAAATATTACCGTTTCGAATAGGTGAAAGCTAGCATGCGACATTTTTGATTGCAAGAACTCTCATTAAGTTAAATACTATTTAATTGACTAACGATAAGATGAATAACGCTTTAAACCGGCAGGTACAATCCGGGCAAGAAAGCAGAGAAATTGTGGGATTACTTCTTCTTTGGCTATGACAGGGAATCCTTCTCGAAGGCAGTGGACACCTGCCTCTGTGCCGCCCAGGATAATTCAGAATACCATGGGAACCTCGTTCGACCCAAGGTCCCAACTTTCCGGAAAAAACGGGATACTTCACAGTCAGGATCAAGTTCAGAATTCGAGACTGTGTCTCAGTTTCAAGAACCAGCCGAATCAAGCTCAGAAATAAAAATTAGTAACCAAAAGCAACAAAATAGTTTGACCGAAGGAATGCCTGAATTAAATAAGAAACATATTTCGTCCCTGGCCCTTGGGTCACATCGAAAGTCAAATTTTAAACCTGTGGAAAATCGACATGTAAAATGCTTAAGGCATCCCTGGGATTCCATTCAGTACATTTCCACGGGTCTCACAGATACATGCACTGGCTTGTAATATAAAATGTACATTAAAAGTATGCCAGTATTTCTATATTATTTAATTGAATAAAAGTATTTCAGTAATCTTTATTTTAGTAAATCACATTTTTTTAAAACGGTCAAAACTAGTAAATAACACTTTTTCAAAACTGTCAAAACCAGTACCAAGTTGCTGGAATAGTTACGCATTACAAACCTGTATGAACCAGGGTGTGCCACAGCCCATCCCATGTACAGCCATAATCTGATTGTTTTTCTTGTTTTTTAACCCGCGAATTTCCAACGCATGGAAGTTGCTATCACAAAATATAAATTGCATTTTCGGCAAACTTCGGATCATGATTTGCGAGTACAACGCTTGCTGCGAGCGTGGTCAAAGTGCTTGGTTATGGAAACATACCACCTTTTACGCATAGAACTAGTGTAAAAACTCCAAAAACAGGTGCCGTCCCACCCGCCAATAGAACTAAACGATCGACATTCTCCAAGTAGTTTGTGTCAAAACTCCCGCGAAGGCCGCCAATCTCCATTTCGCCCACTGCGTCCATAGGGATTTTGTTTAGTGGGCCAATGAGACCGCCATTGGAGAAGTTTCTTATGAGAAAATAATGGAAATGGACCTGCCCATGGCTGCTTTCAATTTCTGTGCTTATGAATATTGGATTTATGATGATATTACTTTATTGAAAGAACTACTTACTTTAGGACATAAAAAAAACGACACACAATTTCAAGATACGAAGGGTGTGCCAGCGTGAATTGAAGAGAAGCAACATGAGTGAGTAATTCAAATCTAATGGGTTCGAAGCAATGGGTGACTGCCCGATTCCCCTTGTCCCATCCATAAAAAAGGCCTAACTGGGTGTTTAGTTTTTGAATGTAAATTCTCCCGATGTTCAGTTTGTACGTCTATAAAATCAATGTTGCTAGAAAGGTAGAATTTATATATTAACTATATAAGTAAAAACGTGCCTTGTCTCTAGGTGGAGTTGTAAAAACAACCACTTGAGAAAATACACGCTTATGAAAGTAGAATGGGCGGACATGACTGTGTTTTACAATGTTGTTGCTTATAAAGAATGTACTTGTTTCACTTTATTGACACAACTGCTTTATTTAAGATTTAAGACATAAAAGGTCCGACCTACAACTTGATAAACAGGAAGTGCCATAGCCTGATTCTGAGAGAAGCGTTCTTACTGTACAATTCAATTTTGCTAGTTCGAAGCATTAATGCTTGTTCAATTTGATCTTTTCAAGCGCTTAGTCCAGCTCCGTCGCAATACAAAAAGTATTAAAAAATTGATTTCCTAACTCTTTTCACAAATATCGCCTGCTTTTTAATTCTTGCACTTTGAATTACATAGTTTATAAACGCTGCGCTCCTAAATACATTAAGCTAGAAGTTAAATCATTTGTTTGCTACCTTTAACATGGTTGAACTTCTATTTAAACTGGTGGTACTTGTTTGCCTATTAGTCGTTTATCCAAGTACAGGAGTCCCAATACCGATTAAACTCTACGAGCGAATATCATCCCCTCATTTTTTGAATTTTGTGCATCCTTTTCAAAAATGCATTTTTGTTGTAATGACAGGCAGTAACAAAGAAACGTTTGTAACAGCAGTGCAAGATGAAATTAGTTCTGATCTCGGTTTCGTCTTCCAGTCCACTCTTCAACTATTCAGTAGTGTCATCAAAATTTTCAGGAAAGATCAAACAACGAAACATCGAGAAGTCTGCTTCATTCAGGTTTCAATCGTTTCTATTGTGAACCCTGTCGTTTATTTAAATCATCCGTTTCCACCCCAACTACTTTACGAGCAAGTTGACCATCAACGAGATATATTCCTACTTTTGGTCCCAGTTTTGCCCAGCAGACGGGCAGCGCAAACATTCCAATTTAAAAGGGAGGCCGTGTGTGTTTTCCCACTTAATTTCTTTCTGTTTGAAATACAGTCCGGATATGTTGAGCAAACGCTGTCATTGTGTGAGAAGGGTCAGTTTGTTTGTCGGCAGTTTCCTCGTGGAAATTTGAAAGGATGGGCGTCTTACGACGAAGTGTTAGAAAACTTGCAAACGGAAAGACGTGATTTTATTGGACACGAAGTACAACTACACGATTGGAATATAAACAGCATTTCAGTTGCACATTGGACGGAATTTAAGCATTTGAATCTAGTAAAAGCGCGAATGACAAAGAAAATTTTAATTGCAAAGTTAATGCTCCTGTTACTTATGTCTGAAAAGTTAAATTTCACAATTAGTAAAGGCAGTGACGGGTTTAGTGATGAAACGTGCTCTTCGATGGGGACTATGTTTGAGGGAGGCGTATCTCCTAATTCAAACTTCAACTTCTTTGTCATTTCTGGTTCCTCTTGTTTTCAGCTTTTTACAAGCAGCCGTCCGAACTTTGATGAATTCAACTGCTTTTACAGCTTTTTAACACCCTTTAAAAATTCAGCTTGGGAAATGCTAGGAGCAACCCTTATATTCGTAATTCTTGTTTTGTCGTTGAGTCCTTGGAAGATTCACTGGACACTTGGAGCAGCACTCGTTCTTTCTCCCTTTGTTGGTCAAGTGATCCGACTGAAGTCGATGTTTTTCAAAAAAACAAGGTGGTACTGCACCACTTGGATTTTAACAGCAGGATTAGTTATGGCTTCATACTTTACGTTTCTGCAGAGTTTAAAGATAGTTCCACGATTGTCGGGCACACAAAAAACGTTCAACGAAATGCTACAGCAAAATTTTAGTTTCAAAACCTTGAGTAGCACATTACAAGTAATGAACCAACTTGTTTTATTTATGGAAACGGCTGGATCGCAACAATCCGTAATTCGTCGACATCAGGACATGGTTAAAAGCTTTACTGGCTGCGAATGGAAGGAAACTCAAGAATATCGTGCAATGCACGCTCAGGATAATGTTGCGGCGATGGAGGACGACTTTATAACTAGACCTCTGTTAAAAATCTTGCCAAACTATTTCCAAAGAAATTACTTGGTTTCAAAAGATGAATTTTTTAAAACGCCTTTAGCGTTTCATTTTCTTTTGCCCAACACGGATTCTCCTCGTAGAATATTTCAACTATTGATGAGTGCAGGATTTTACGACTACTGGATAGTCAAAGTCAGTGAACTTATGCTTAGAGCAAACATCGTTGCAGGTTTAGGACGGATTTTTAAACTTGAACCAGAGCAAGCGAAATACAAAGAGTATTTGGCTGGTAAACACGAACTGCGCCCTGTAAGTTTTGGCGATAGTCTGCTTAGAGGGACATTTTACATTTACTTAATTGGAATGGCCTTGTCAGGTTTGGTTTTTATGTATAACTATGTTTGCGGCGTTGTGATCCCCTGTTTAATTGTTACAACGTACTTTGTTCCTACTGTTGTTTTTACTTCCATTTAGAGTCGAGAGCAAAAATCAATAAGATCGGATGTACTTTTCACTGGCAAAGCAATAACGTCGTGTCTATGATCCTAATGTATTTTCAGGAGCACTTCATCTTGGATTGTTTCATTGTTTTGTAAGGATATGCGATTGATTATTGGCTTCACAAGATTAGGCCGTGGTTCTACTAGCGATCCTCTTAGCTACAATTGACTTTATGGAAATAAAGACAGTATTACGTACTTTAA
>JAQFZC010008041.1:0-10570 GCA_034695205.1 Dicyrtoma fusca | reverse complement strand
TATATTTTTTCATTGAAAGCAGTGCTATTGCTAGGTTTAAGTGTGTACATTTTGTGTGGGCTGTTGTTGTTTTAAGGTGCTCATCTCGCCGGATGGGGGTCTGGCATTTGAGGTAATGGAGAGTGACAGGATGGTGAGGAGAGCTGGCGGGGGCCTTTCAGTGCTTTCTATCCCTCCAGGGGGATGTTACTCAGTCCAGAACGGCAACGACGAGGCCGTTTTTATCTTTTTCGTGTACAAAGATGTGATTCCGGAATTCGTGGTGACGAGAGGGGCTTTCCCTCGTTGGGGGAATAATGATGGGAGGGTGTGGGGACTGGCACAGAGTGGAGGGGATGATCTACTGGGGGTATGGCAGTGCTTTGCATGGGGGACAGAAGACCATCCTGGCTTCTTCAAGTTGGAACACAAATGCTCCCTACCCTTTCAAATGAACGAAGCTGATGAATGGGTAAAACATCTACATCAGACTCTTATGCATTTTAAGTAATTATTATTATTAAAATTGAATGATAGAAGCCTCTATACCCATTATATGGAATGTGTCCAGATTTTTCTAGTAGTGCGTGGTGAAATAAAGCTACGGTCCACGAACTGCGAGGATTTTGAAAATTCGGAAAATGAAATCGAGACCTGCCTCACGACCGAGACATTGGAAGAAGGGAGCTTCTTTGTCGTTGGACCTGACTGTTGCTTTGCTGTTGAAAACCACGACGAAAGTGACAACGCTGTCATTTTTTATGACAAGTTACGATGAGATTACGTAGATATGTTTACATTATGATGACGAGACTTTTGTAATTGAGCATCCCGTGACAAGGTTGAAATGAATTCATTGTCCTTAGTTACTACACGGCCTAGGTACTTTATGTTGGAATGTTAAATCTTTTTTCTTCAAGTGATTTACTAATTCTAATTCTCAGATAACGTTCTTTACAAATCATATTGACACGGAATGAATTGATTATACGGGTGATGATAAGACCCAAAAAATAAATGTGAGCGAGAAATTTTGGGCCACATGTAATGAGTGCAGTATGAATTCTGATTTTGATTTTAATATTTTGTTTACAATAAAATTGGGAAATGGAGGGTGATGAGTTGAGGGATGAGCATTAACAGAGTCAAAATATCAAATGACAGATTCGCCGAAGGGAGAAATTATTAACTACTGTATTGATTACCCTTGAATTGTATGCCATCCTCTTTTCATGTGATATCTTTGAGTTAAGGAATAAATTAATGCCATGGATTGCTTTTAGCATTTAAGAAGTAAGTAGCTGTTGTGTATTCTTTGATGGCGGCATTCAGTAATTACATACCGATACATAGGAGCTGCATTTATGTATAAGTATATACGAAGCCCTGATTGATTTGCTATTGTTTGACTTGAAGACGAAGGTAAGACATTTAAAATGTCAATGCATCAGCATTGAAATTCAAGTTAGTTGGAAGTTGGGGGCGTCTTGATTGGGTCACTAAGAATATTATATAATGGCATCTCGGAGGTCATACAGTCCTATCTCTTCATAACTGCCAGAATGAAATGTCAAATACACATGTGTAATGGATTCAAACTAAAAATGTGTTTTGGTTGTAGATTTTTTGATTCTTTAAAGAAGTGTTTGTGTGACTAAAGTTCCAGATATTCTCATCGTTAAACTGGTAATAGTGACATGTTTTTAGGATGCGTCCGTCCCTCGAGAGATTGCGATCTAATACATCATAGCCCTGGTCAGGCAGAATGGAAGCTGCAACGGAATTCATTTCTATTAAAAAAATGTGTGTTTGAGTGACTATATGACTACACATCGCTTGTAAAGATGCAAAATGACGCGTATCCATTATTACTTAGATGCAATGTCACGCGGAGGCAAAAGTTAAGATGCAGAATGATGCATAATATCCATAAATGTTGAAAAGACTCAAAATGTCCTCTGTTTTACAACAAATAAGTGCGAGGTGCTAATCATGTTTTGACATCTAAGTTTTGCGTGGTTTGAAAAAGTGTAAACAACAGCTTAGCATGTTTTGAAAAAGTGCAAAAATCAAGGTTTTCCGTGGTTTGAAAAAGTGTAAATCTAGGGTTTACAGGGGGGGGACGAGATTCTACACGCGTTTGTTAACTTCCGATTGCATTCCTAAAATACCGCTTACCATAATAATTGGATTGGATTCGATTATTGGAAAAATAACTATAACTTGTTTGATTCTCATACAACTGAATAGTAATTTTATATGCTTTCAGAATAAACCTTGAATTTAGAAGCACGGTTAAGTAAATTCTCTCCTAATTAATTACTCACTGACTGCGGATGGAATTAAACAAGAACTCTAAGAACTGTCACTGCCAAACGCTGACTGACAAAGAAGCTTGGTTGAAGCTCGGCTCGCAAAGACGCTCTCTTTTATACAGAACGAATGTAAAAAACGCTTGCATCCATCCACAGACATCCACAGCGTTGGTGACTTACAAAAGCGAACGACGGGAAACCAATGCTAGATACTGTTTCAAACTGCTCCTCCATTAAAACACTGCCATTGGCTTGGCCATTTGAAAGACATTGAACGAATTGCAAAAAAAGGAAATGAATTGTTCGTCTGCGTTAAATTTTGTACCTGCTCAAAAATTTGATTGGCTCAAGGAATAATTTCATTTTAAAAACGTTTTTATTATGCAACGGTAGCCGAAAGTCCAGCCCAAGAATCCCAACCGCAGTTAGATTCTCGCTCCACTGAGCACATTTAGCATGATACTTATGAATTTATGACATTTTAATTTTAATGGAGTTTGGATTTATGCGAATTTTGTGACAGGAATACGTAATTATATACATAATTATGATTAGAGATACGTTAAAATTAATTAGGTGCGTGATTTTAAAAAATAGGGATGAAAAAATGGAAAGATGAAGAAACAATTAAAATTATGCAAAAGAAAACATGGTAATTATTGGTTAATTATTAACTCGGCTGACTGGCTACAGTGCAGTGCAGTGCATAGGTCAGTAATTTCAATTTTTTAAGTCATACCTTTTGTTGAACTACCACAATTTAATCTCATACATAACTTCACCCAATCAAAAACTCGTACATCAATTCATTCCGTAGTTTCTAGTAATAATAATAAATTGTAGGTTCTAATTAATCTGTGCAAAATTAAATTCGCAAATTAAAATGTAAATGATGGATGGTAAATTTCGAAAACAAAAGAAAGACTAATAGCATCACACCACCCGATCATCCATTAATTACTTACTTAGTTTTCAATAATCCATGCAATAAATCAAGCACATAGGTAGTACCTATCAATATTATTTATTTCCGCGTCCTCGTCCTCGTCCACGTCGTTTCTTGTCTGAAGAAGCCCCTTTTGATGCAGTCGACGGATTGTTTGACGCTGGGTTCTTCTTTGGGCATCCTCTTGCTCTTCGTTCTGTCACAGTTGGAACCGATGGCTGGTTACTGTCATTATTTTCGGATGATGAGAACGAACCTCTTTGTCCTTCATTTTGCCTGGTAGTTTCATTCGCTTGAGACTTCAATACAGTTAATGGGACTACGGTTGCTGGTTCTACTGACGAATTCGGAACTTCAGGGTCCCTTCTCAGGAGCCTAGAACCGGAACCAGAAAGCAGCAGCTCTTCGTACGTCGAAAATGCCGTAAACGTAAATCCATAGATCTCGCAAACGCTAGTATCACTATCACTGCTAGAATCTTCCAAACCGTTAATAATTACATTGCTCGATTCCGATTCTGAAAGAACGTGAAATAAAATTAAAGTCGTTAGTATAAAGTAGGATTATTGTTTAAAAAAGGTAGCAAAATTTAAAAACTACTGATTCATTACCATTTTCGACCATAGACGCTGCCTGGGTGGACGAAGTTGTCAAATTAGTTGGAATATTTCTATCATTATTATTTTCCTGGTTGGTGAAGTTATTTTGACCAGAAGTCCAGCTATCCGTTTGAGTTCCAACATGATTTCGGTATTGAAAACGAAACTGAGGACGATTACTGTTTCGGGCATGGCTGCCATTTCCAGATCTGACGCTTCCTTGAGAATTCATGGGTGGAAATCCATTAGGATTAGGACCGGCTTGCTGTGGGTTGTACATGGGCGGCTGAAAGGGCTGTTGAAATGTGGGAGCGAAATTTGGTACAAAAGAAGAATTTGGAAGAAGCACTGAAGTTGGGATGTAGCTGATTGTGTAACTGTGAATATTGTTCCAAGAGTTGGCCGGTTGGGACTGGGGGTCCAAATTTATTCCAGGGTTTCGATTAAAAAACCCTTGTGGGTCAGAATTACGAGGAAGATATTTTACTTCCGGTCCCGTTGATGTATTGTTTGAAGTAGATGCGTTGGGTGGGGGATTTGTCTGCTGTGATGGCTGAGCATTTCCATATTGGAAAGCTGAAGGTGGCGGCTGTGTCCAAAACGAACAACCGGGAATCGGACTGTTATTCATGTTACCTTCCATCCTCTTTCTATCAAAGATCCTTTAAGTTTACCTGGAAAAAACGTCAACAGATAATCACAATTTTGACTGTTATACTTACAATTGAATTACCAAAGTCAAACAAAATTAAAAAATCACCTGTCAACTGTTAGTTATTCGATGCTGCGCTGATTAGATCAAAAATTAGAATACTGAAAGGCTAGTTTCCTACTCGAGAGATTTAAGTTGTCTGTCATCAATAATTTGAAAACGGACCACTGCTAACCGGATCGAGAACATTTTGAGTACGTTTCATGTTTTCAGTCATTAAGAAGCCAAAGTCGAAAGTTTTCAGTTGGTGTTATCTCATTGGATGATATTTTAAGGACCGAAACGAAAAAGCAAATGAAATACAGTTGACAGTTTGACAGTAGACTAGTTGACCCATCTCCGAACTGGGCTTAAGTTTTCAATCGCCGTTGCTCAAATTGCCCAAACGTTTCAGAATGCTGCTGTATGCTATTAATGCTTTTGATAATTATGCAATAAATGAAAAGATGATGGTGGCTGCACTAATCTTATTTATTTTAATATAGTTCAATTATTTTGATCAAATATTTTGAAGGCGGTATGGAGCTCAATATTTATTCATTTAAAAATAATTACTTGAAAAAAGCGTGACCAAATGCTAACGATTATCTTAAAATAAGTATTAGCAATAACTACAATCTTGTTGACATTAAATCCTACTGATCATGAGTTAGAAGTAAATTAAGTAATTCCCACAATTAAATTGTTGAAACTAATCGACGCGTGCCCCTTCCAAATCCGGACGAGCTCCTTACAGTAATTGAAACACATTTATTTATGTGAATACTTAATTACGATGAGATTTATTAACAATGAATTCGATTCAATAAGAATTTTCTAAAACGACCTAAATAATATTATTATCGTTTCGAAAACAGTTTTGCAGTCAAGTTGTTCAGATTTTACTGAAAATGTCGAATTTGTTAAATTATTTATCTAATGTATTCATATTTATTGGATTACTGGATGTGGTTTATACTATATATATTATTATTTATCGATAATAATCTTAATTAATTAATTAAGATTATTAAAATGAATAGCATCCACACAGTGTACAGATGTAACAGTTGCCTACCTTACCTTGAGTGGGTAGCGCACTAATTTAAAGCAGTTCAAAGTTGCACTGGCGAAGGCGAAGGCAAAACTGGCAAAAGGCAACGGACAGCTAAATAAAACCGGTGGTTCAGTTTCAGCTGATCGATCAGTTGCAATCAATTTTTAACATATTTTTTAACGGTTTGTGAAGGGTTTCGTAAAAAGTATTTCCTTCCACAAGCTCAAGGCCATGCCATGAGATTGTGATTGTTTTTAGAACTTGCTAATAATAAGCTAACTGTTGACTGTTACAATACGCGATACAGGATTTATGATTAGTGTAATTAAAACCTAAACATTCGTTATTTTTTTTATTGCAACCAACCCGACGAAATTGCCTTTCATTTTTGAGTATCATGGCATGGCTAAAGACTCCGATTAGAGGATTGCTCTTGGATATTAATGGTGTTCTTCGAATTGGAAATTCTGCCATCGATGGTTCCGTTGAAGCATTTCGCAGGTGTGTGCATTCAGTATAATTAGAAAGGATAATGATAATAAAAAATTGATACAACACTTTCAGGTTTATGTATTTCTTAAGATAGGAAAGTTGCAAGTGTCTGAATGTCTAAACTAATTTCTTTTTGTTTTGTATTTCAGGTTAAAACGCTCAAACTTTCCCTTCCGTTTGTTGACAAATGGGAGTCAGTTATCCAGAGATGGGATTTGTAAGAAATTAACTGGATTAGAATTCGATGTTAATAAAGAACACATTTTCTCCCCCGCTCCGGCCATGGCTGCCTTTTTGCGACAGGAACACCTGACACCCCATTTATTGACACATCATAATGTAAGGCAGTCATCGTTAATTCGTTAGAATAAATTATAGGATTGTAATTTCAAAAAGTGCAGTATGCTTTTAACATTTTTTAAAGTAATTAGTAGTGAAACAAATACAATAGTAATACTGGTTGTTGACAGGATCTTGATTCATTTTGCAGTATAATTTTGGTGTTGTGTCCAGCTAACATCTAGATATTTTTGGATTTTGTAGATAAAATGTGAATTTGAGCCGCTGGGCGACGGGGAGCCGAATTGTGTTGTGGTTGGAGATGCAAGTCATGCATTTACCTACGAAGCAATGAACACAGCCTTTAATATTTTGCTGAAACTTAAAGAGGAAAATAAAATGCCCAGACTTTTCAGTTTAGGGAAGGGGTAAGTATTTAAAATTCTCTCATGTATTTATGAACTGCTTTAGAACGTGTTTAAATTCATAATCGAATGAAGTTAATAAAAATAGTTGATCACACCGTGCACAGCAAGTACTACATGGAAAAGAATGGGCTGATGCTGGGCGTTGGGCCCTTTACTGCTGCTCTAGAGTTTGCCACAGGACTTACCGCCGAATTAATTGGGAAGCCGTCGCAGTCTTACTTTAAGTTGGCACTGGACTCGTTGAACCTCCCAGCTAATCAAGTTAGTTTCTCTAACGATTTAAGAGTTTGTCTTAACGTTTGCTAAGTTTTTATTCTTGAAAAATGTTAATTGAGTTTAAATTATGATCCTAGGTTGTCATGATAGGGGATGACATCATCGGTGATGTGGCTGGTGCTCAAGGTTCTGGTGTTCGAGGAGTTTTGGTTCGAACGGGGAAATTTCAGCCGTCGGATGAAAGTCATTCGCAAGTCAAACCCGATGCAATTGTTACGAATTTTGAAGAAGCTATTGATCTTATCCTGGCGCAGTAGATACCTGATGAAGCAGTATTATCAGTAGTTGTAGACATATATGTAACTAAACTTCCCTTCTATTTTTTACAAGTTGACAATAGTTACATATTAAAACGAATTTCTTTTACATAACTTATACTTTATTCGTCATTTATCTCCGTTTTTATTTAATTTTTAATTAATAATAATATTAATAGTGTACTATTAGCTTGTAGCGTACTCCTACAAAATAGAATCATAAAATTCGTTGCCGCCCCTGGCCCTGAGTCCCTAGAAGGGTGTTTTTAAAATTTTGTCATGATATCCTGCGTCGGAAGATAAACTAGACGGCTGACTTCAATAGCTGTGATGAAATCCATGTGATTCCAGTGATCAAACTCCACGGAGTGATTCAGTACTACGTTCGGGAGTTTCTTAATCAACCTTTGGATGTCCTGATGAATAAAATAGCGTTTCAATAGTTAAAATTAAATTAAAAAATGTTAAAAGGGAGGTTGAGACAATTGTACTATCAATAAATTATTGAATATATCTGCACCCTGTTATGAACCAGTACGTCATTCTTGCCATAAAAGAGTGCTACGGGAGAAGTGACAGCCGTAAGGTTATATTCCGGTGGGCGACAGGATCCATACAACCTGCAATTGGCCAAGGGCCCTTCGTTAAATCGCCGAAATGAGTTCCACAACATTCCTTGGGAAAAATGTTGAATGGATTTCAATGAAACTGGATTTGGGGCTTCCTTCATAAAGGAGTAGAGATGAGTCTGCAAAAATTGAGCATGACTTTGATTATCTCTTTAATTCCATATACGAATCTAATCGGAGCAGACTACTGCGAAACCATGGAAATAATGCTTTACTATACTTTTTCCAACCGGTCTAAACTAGCAATTATTTCATTTTTAGAAGGGATAAAACAAGATATTGACATTTTCAAAACGATTAAAACTAAAAAGTTACAAGTAATTACAGTTATAGCTACAAAACATACAAGTAATTAACATTTCAGAAGGTATTGAACAAGATATGTATTGAAATTTTGAAAAAGGTGGTCAAAACTAACGATGAACATTTTCAGAAGGTGCACCAGTAAAACAAGATATTAACATTTTCAAAAATATGAAAAACTAGAAATTACCATTTTGGAAAACATTCAAAACAAGAAGCTAACACTTTCAAAAAAGGTCAAAACTAGAAACAACCATTTTTAAAAAGGGCAAAACAGGTAATTGACATCATTGTTAAGGCGTCAAAACCGCTAATTAAGGACCAACACTGACTGTCAAAAAGGTCAAAACAAGAAATAGTTGCATTTTTGGAAAGGTGTAAAACTAAATATACCACTATGACCGTTTCAAACATTAATTCTGAGTCTTTTTAGTTCTAACCTGCCGTAATCATAGTAAAGTAAATTACTTTAAGAAAATAGAAAAGAAGTTATTAATGGAGTGGGCCCCAAAAAGTCCGGTGCGGGCAAAAAGTCCTTCGGGAGGCATAAAGTCCGGTGGAGGCAAAAAGGCCATTACTGGGAGGCAAAATGCCCGCGAGAGGCAAAAAGTCCACACATTCGAGGCAAAAAGACCCTAATTGTGGTCTGGGACGTTTTGCCTCCACCGGACTTTTTGCCTCCACCGGACTTTTTGCCTCTACCGGACTTTTTGCCTCTTCTAAGTGGCCTATTTGCCTCCACCGGACTTTTTGGGGCCCCCTCCATTACATTACCAAATTCGTTTGTGGGTAGTCAAATCCAGCCAGAAGAAAGAAAATATTGTTGCAGACTGGCGAGGTCATCAAAGCAGGATCACAGATTGTATGAATCAGTCCGTTGTAGTAGCTGGCTGTTTGTCCGGGTAAGAGTTTCGCCTGAAAATTAAATAACACATAATTACACGAATAGTAAAACAAATCCTATATCTTTATTCGCTTTTTGATTAATTGTGGAGAGTCAACAGTGGATATTTACCAACATTTAGTTTGACTGTATGTAATAATAATAATAATTTATTCATTAAGTCGATTTGGCCGTCGGCCTATACAACACCCTTTGACTGTATGCAGTAAAAAAAATGACTCACATGGCGTCTTAGAACTAATGGCAAGTAGCCCAGTGGTGCCAACATTCTCCCTCCGGCCCTTATGTGATAAATATAGCCCACCGGGGCGTAGCCGACCATGAGCCGAATTTTGTCATTGTACTCTGGTTTCATGGACATGAGGACGAAGTACATGGTAGCCCCCATGGAGTGTCCAATGTAGTAGAGCCGCCTATCCCCATTTGTGTCCAGGATGAAGTCAATGGCAGCGGGGAGGTCATACAGACCCATCTCTTCATAACTGTCATAATGACGCGTCGAATATTTGTAATTAATTCAAATTAAAAATGTATTTGTTTTGTAGATTTTTGGATTCTTTATAGATATATGAAGTGTTTGTGTACCTAAAGTTCCAGAAATTTTCTTCGTCACTAGTGATATTGACGTGTTCTTGGGAAGCTTCCGTCCCTCGAGAGTTTGCGATCCACACATCGTATCCTTGGTTAGCCAGAACGTATGCTGCAATGCAATGCATTTCCATTTCCATTAAAAAATCAAGGCAAGTAGAATATATTCTACTTGCCTTGTAAAAAATGTGTGTATTTGAGTGACTATTTGACTTACATATCGCTGCTTAAGATGCAGAATGACGCGTATCCATTATTGGTTAAGTGCAAACTTTTCCTAAGTGTAGTGACTTTAAGGTACCCAAAAGAACATGATGTGCGAGAAGTGATGTGGGGGCAAAACGTGAAGTTGCAAAATTACGCATTTTCATAAGAGCAAAAAAAGACTAAAAAATGTCCTAATTTTTACAATAAATACGTACGAGAGCTAGTCGTATTTAGAAATTCAAGTTTTGCGTGGTGTGAATAAGTGTAAATCAAGGTTTCCCGTGGTTTAAAGAAGTGTAAATCGAGACTTATTACCATGTTTTAACAAACCGTAAATCATTTTACGTTTTACGTACATCATCCGTTTACCATGTTTTGAAAAAGTGCAATACAAGGTTTTGCGTGGTTTACAGAAGTGTAAATCGAGGGTTTTTGTGGTTTGAAATAGTGCAAATTAAGGTTTTGCAAGGTTTGAAAAAGTGCAAATCAAGGTTTTGCGTGGTTTAAAGAAGTGCAAATCGAGGGTTTTTGTGGTTTGAAATGGTGCAAATTAAGGTTTTGCAAGGTTTGAAAAAGTGCAAATCAAGGTTTTGCGTGGTTTAAAGAAGTGCAAATCGAGG
>JAQFZC010008040.1:0-10570 GCA_034695205.1 Dicyrtoma fusca | reverse complement strand
CATCTTCCAGTAAGTCATTCCATCAGCTCCGTCACAAGCCACGTAAACACCCGTTTCAGATCCCCTGAGACTTGTTAAGTTAATTCCTACAGATTGCAGAAACCACCACTTTTGTAATTGTCTCGGAAAATAAATTGAATAAAATTTGTTTTCTTTTAGCTTATAAATGAAAACAACTGCGTGACATTCTTCAAAATTCAAATAGTGTTTTTGCAGAAAGCTTTTCTAAGAAGCTCTCAATTATAATTATGAATAATAAATTATTAAATCTCTAGCTAGAACATTCCTAAATCATTCTTAATTACAATTTTAATAAATTAACCCTTATATTTTTATAAATGGAAAAACAAAATTTTATCTCATTTAGTTAAAAGTGCAGAATGGCCTTTCATCGTTTTTGAAACGTCAACTTACGCTAGTTGACAAGATTCAAACACCGTTACACGTCCTTTCTAAAAGGGCAAAATGCGTTTTGACTTTTTTAAACCTAATCGCAAAAGGCAATTGTACTTTTTATTCTAAAAGTATTGTGAATAACTGTACAATTTGTGTAGTACTGACCTCAAGCTAAACACACTGTTTGTCAGTCGTAAATCTTAATAGATTGAAAAATTTCGTTGTCTATACCTGCGTCAACAACTGCTTCGTTAGTGACTTCCAGAAGTATTCTGAGCGAGGGGTCCATGAAATGCGCGAGTCTGTCGGACACGCCAAAAAAGTCCGCATCGAATTTGCCAAGATTGTTTATGAAGCCAAAACGAGGTGGCAATTGCTTTCCAACCGTAAATCGTTGTTGTTCTGAGAGCATATCCTCTCCGTTAAGGAGGTTAAATTTGAATGATTCAAAGGAGTTGGATTGTGGAAAACGGCCGCTTATTCCAGAAATCACAATTTCTTCTTTTTGTAAAGTCTTAGGTTTGGCATTTGGTGGTACATTATATTGCAATGTCTTGAATGTTGTCCGATGGTTCCCAAAGAATGCGTCCTTCTACCCCTGCATTACATAATTTGAGTTATTAAAGATTTACATACTGTTATACAAGAACTTGACTTAGTAGTTAATAGTTAATTTTTATAGGCTCACCAATATATTCCTTGGTAAAGAGTGACATGACACGTAGCTCCGATACATCGTTGTAACAGATCCTTGCTAAAAAATATTACGTTGTTTCGTTAAATGTTTCAAAGTGTACCTTTATTCCTGAAGCTAGCGTATTTAAGGGTATCTTAACATAAAGGTTCCTGTTTCCTAGTACAACGACGACTAATTGACTGATATTAATTACAATTTGCAGCTGATATGAACTTTTGTCCTGCTTTGTTCGTCTGAAGTGTTAAAATCCACGTAATTGGCCGCTTCATGAGTTTAATGGTTTTTTTACGCTGTAGGGCGGCACGTCTGTAGCTGTAATCATAATGGCTTAATTGTCGCTCTCGTAAAGTACAACGTATTCCGACTAAAATTAAGTCAACACTTAATAATATTCAAGCTTTAAAGTCATTTATGATTAAAATAAACACCTCGTCACTGCGATACACAAATACAATTGCTATTGTTTAGTATTGGCAGTATTCATGAAAGTTAAGCAATGAAAATAAAACCAACTGAAAATCACTTAGAGAAAAATTTATAATTACAGAATTAGTGCAAATCAATATTAAACAAATTCAATAGAAGGTGAATGAATGAATGCTTTAACATTTTAATATTTAAACCCTTCATACTTACAGGCACCTCCTCATTCATACTTAGGGATGTAATATTCACAAAATATGCTACTTCGCAATTAAAACATTGCAACAGCAAATACAGCAACGTATTTATTTAATTTACATATCGCTTTATATACCACTTAAGAAAGAATAGGTAGTTCAGGGCGTTAGAACTGTTTTTGTTCTTTGTTTTTTTAAAGAATTTAGCAATTGTTATTGTGGACTGCACAAAAAAGTTGTTGAACGGTTTGTTCTACTACACAAACTGCAAAATTAACATCGCTGTTATTGTACACAAGTCACGACACTGGTTAGCGATACCATTTATAACTGCAGCCTGCATTTTCCCCTCATTCTCATGATTGCTAAACTAGGAAACTGTATGAATTAGTTCATACTTTATAGATTTGTAGGCGCCTTTTTTCTAAATGCATACATACTAGTTTTAACATAATAGCATATATGTCGTGTTGTTTTCGCGTAAGTGTTAAAATCTACGCATTATGCCGCTCTTCAAGTTTAATAGGGTTTTGTTTTGTTTGCTGTGCGGCTGCATGTTTGTAGGTGTAATATCAATGGTTTAATTGTCGCACCCAAGAAAGTACAACGTATTCTGACTAAAATTAATGCAGCGCTTAATAATATGAAAGCATTGGAGCCTTTTATTTATGATTAAATAAACTTCCTTTTCATTGCGATACAAAACTACAATACAATAATTGCTATTGTTTAGTATTAGCAGCCTTAGTGAAATTAAACCAATACATGTAAATCTCACTGAAAAAATCATTTAAAAGAGAATTTATAATAATTACAGAACTGAAGTGCAAAACAAGTTTATACAAAGAGGAGCGGAAGGTCTTTATGTGACTGCTCATTACGTTTCATTAAATAAACTGAATTCACTTACAGCATCATACATACTTCATATTAAAGGTTGTAAAGTTTCCCAACCATGCTATCTTGTCCCATTGGTATTGCAAGATACATAAGCAGCAAACATGTTACCTAGCACTTTATTTTAATTTTTGGCGGAATAAACATGCAACTTAACTTCCACAAGCCCCAGTTTCCTAGACTATAATATGTGCGGGCTCAGCCCTCTTTCTAGTTTTATGGACGAAAACCTTACTATACCTAAACCCAGAAAGCACAAAGGTTGAGTAAATAACAACGACGTGTCAGTGGATCTGACGTATGTAGTACGTTTGTGCTAGATTTTTAGATAATTTCCCACTTAATGTTATACAAATACATATTTTGTTTTATGATGTTGCACATGAATAACTTGTAATTCCAATAAATAATTTTTTAAAATACATGTTTTCAGTTGTACATAAGTTTTGAAAAACTATGGACTACTGTATATTATTCTGAAATACCAGCTTTCTAGTAAGCCTGAAACTAATTAGTAACTGTACTACAGAATAGGCATATTCAGAGATAACACTAATTCAAAGCAAGTTAGGGGCACAACTAATAGCTGACGCCTGCATTTGCCAGTCCTTCTCATGGCTAATAATCTAAGAAACCATTAGTATTATAGCAGTATTTGTATCGTACGGGTTTGTAATTGCCTAGGCGGTTATCAGTTCGATTACATCGATACTTATTTGCCGGTAATTATAATGGTCGCAAATTCCTACAATTATCGATGCAAAAGCGTTTATTTACAATTAAAAAAGCCCAAGACGTCTTACATCTTAAGTAGCAATAGTTTCATTAAGTTAAGTATACTAGGCCATAGATACTTCTAAACTATCAACTACATACACTGTGTTGGAACTTATCTGTTTCGCAAAAAACTATCTGTAGGTACAAACGTATGATACCTACGCTGTAGTGTTTGCTACTAATGTGATTCAATTAAGACTCTGCGGTTACCCGAAAATCCTAAGCATCATTTCCGGTTTTGTTTCAAAGTAAGTTTTAGTCAAAGAAATTCGCCTCAACTCGACGATTCTGAAATCGATGCGGAAAAGTAGTTACATATGTAGTAGTGATTTCAAGCTAGACGAAGGCAGCAGTAATATTTCTAACTATTAATATCAAAAATCGCCGGATTTACAAAATTCGAGCAAAATGTTGACAGTTATCGAAAATCGGAATAATTTTATTTTCATCTCAATTCTATCTTATTTCAATTATCTCCCATTTCGAGTTGATCCAAAAGCCGGAATAATCAAAGAAGAAACAGTCAACTGGAAAATTCACACTTGTGAAATCCTGGGCGGTCTGTCCTTCCTTCACACAATCTACATGAGCCTCCTATTTTTCGAATCGGTTTTAATCCCGGAAAATGGAATCCCATCTCAAATCATTGGAATTCGATTTTATTTATTTTGTTGTTCTTGGCTCCTTTGTATGTGGAACTACCAGTGCTGTTTTCGGTGGAGAGCGACGCTGGTCCTCGTTTGGAATATCACTTATGCATCCAGCGGTAAAATCGGTAAAAAAAATAATGTTGAATGTACTGTCTAAAAAATATTTCGAAAGTTGGAGGTTTCAACCTTTTCGAAACGATATACTTAGTTTTGAATGTCTTTTAAAATGGTAATTTCTAGTTTTGACCATTTTGAAAAAGTGTGATTTACTAGTTTTTGACCTTTTTTAAAAAGTGTGATTTACTAGTTTTGACCCTTTTGAAACAGTTGATTTATAGAATTCAACACTTTTATAAAGCATATTTTCCATGGTTCACTAGTTCCTAATAGGTTAGTTATTTGTTTTTGTATTCGTGGTATTATTATCAATTATAGGACAAGTTAAACTGGGGAAAGTGAGGGCCAACAACAAAATATCCGTGGAAGAATTCCTTCAAAAAATCGTTCGCTACATCGTTATTGGGGCCATCATTACCACGATCCTCGTTGCTAGATGGGATGCGTTAGTCACTTTTCGTCACTCGATTTTCGATGTGAATTTTCTAAATTGGTGTAAATTCATCTTTATGACTTTGTTGCAAGGGATTGTTCTAGCTTACTATCATGCAGCAGCATTCTTGGTAGCATTCATTCAGATCTCATTTCTGGATAAATCTAATGAGGAATTGCGGGAGAAGCTGGCGGAAGTGAGTCTCATTGATCTGAGGTAAGGATTTTGCAAGTTTTGAATTTACAATAAATTAGCTTGCACTTTTTTAAACGGTCCCTTTTTTTCACCGGTAATCGATAGAATTATCTAGTTTACATTTTTTGCGAGTTTGAAAATGTTAGTTTACAGTTTTGACCTTTTTTTTAAGGTTTTGAAAATGGAAATTTTGAGTTTGCATCTATTTTGATACAGTTACTCACTATAGCTTTGAGTGCTTTTGGAAATATTAATTTACAGTTTTTACCTTTTTAAAGTGCATTCCACCAGCTTTAGATGTTTTTGAAAATGGTGCTTTGCAGTTATGAACTTTTTAAGAGATTTTTTCACTAGCTTAAATATGTTTTAAAATGTAAGGTACTCTCCAGTTTTAAAGTTTTGAATGTTTTTGAATTTGATAATTTCAAGTTTTAACCATCTGTAAGTGTTGTTTACTAATTTAGAATGTGTTTGAAACTGGCGATTTTATGTATTAACGTTTTTTAAAGTGTTTT
This sequence comes from Dicyrtoma fusca, assembly GCA_034695205.1. NCBI lineage: Eukaryota > Metazoa > Arthropoda > Collembola > Symphypleona > Dicyrtomidae > Dicyrtoma > Dicyrtoma fusca. Next base: position 5,273 of record JAQFZC010008040.1, on the reverse strand, counting down.
TCAATGGTTGTGAGCGTTTCTGAAAATGATCATTTCCAGTTTTCACATTTTGTTAAAGTGTTATTCACTTCTTTCAAATGTATTTAAAAATGCCAATATCTTGTTTTAATCCTATGAAAGTGTTTATTGCCATTTTTAACCGTTTTGAAAAAGTTAGTTTGCAGAATCTAGAATCTACACTTTTCGAAAGCATGCTTTTCCAGTTCCAAATAGGTTAAAGCAGTATAGGTATATTATCATAGACAGTTTTTATAAATATGTGATTTACAATTACAAACTATAGTATGTACATACTTCACGTACTAAAATTCTATAAACTCTAGAGCCATCCCTGACCACTCTGGACCATCGTCATCCCCATCAGTAGCAACCCAAAATAAACTGAAAGATATCTACATCTGGCTCCGTCAATTCCAGCTCCGGATCCACCTCTTTAATCAGTGTCAACGGCACATCATTTATTCCTTCAAGATGTATGCCATTGTTGTGGGAGTGCTTTCCCTCTTTTGCTCAATCCGATTCATTAGCAAGTATCCCATTGTCGGAGGGTTTTCCAGCTACAATGCCATCACCGTCATCTACACATTCATTTCACTGTACGACAAAGCATTTCTTATTCCTGAAAGAATCAGCGCCATTAAATTGGAGTTGCTGTCTTCCCTTCAAAATCAAAATCAAAATCGAAATCAACTAAGAGCCATGAATATACTGAACCCAAGAGTGACGGTGGTTGCACCAAGAAAGACGAAGCAAGAACAGAAAATTCAAAAAGCATCGATACAAAAGGACATAATGATCTTTAAACGGCAGCTGAAATCAATTCCGAATATTGGTATTCAAGTTGGCTCCTTTCATGTTATGGAGAGAGCATCCACAATCATCTTTATTTCTTTCATCGTATACCAGATCTCTAATCTACTGATTTCGTTTTAAGTGTATCAGTAATAATTACAGTTTGTTAAGTAGAAGTGGGCCCGTGTCAGCCATTAGTATTTTAAGAATAATCGGCCGCTTTTCTACAACAATTACTGAAGATTTGTTGCCTGTTTACTAATTTTCGCTACGCTACTAAATCCGCTTATCGCTCGTCCTATTTAGTGTATTTAACTGCTATGTGCAGACATAGAATCCAATTTTGGCTAAACAAAATCGAATATAACATTGTGCAATCCAGGTTAATCATATCATAATTGTAGCATTAAATCAATCCAATAAGATGCTATCTTGAAAATGGTTAATTTGCGAAATAAATACAGTCGATAAAGTTAAAGCTGTTCATAACGCATCATTGTTTGAAGCAAAAATAGATTCTGGATTGCATTGGTGTCGGCACTGACAGATTCTTCGGTCAATAAAGAGGATCAGTGCAGTATTCCAAATATTAGGAGAAAATTAAATCAGTGACTGACGAACTTTGGTATATTTTAGGAAGGCTTGGGAAAAAAAGTATAAAATAACAAGCGTGTACAATGTGGGCTTGGTCAGCATTTTATATGCAATTGTATTGGGGCTATGTCGCATTATTTTTGCATCAGCCATCTAAACATGTGCATTCTGAGTTTAATAGATATTTTCAATACACTCGACTATGAATAGATAGTTATAGTGTAATAAAATTATAGAAATAAGCATATATATATATATAGCACTAGTTGCAATATGATTAAGTCTCGTTTTATCTGAATCACCTTCACGGGCTATCGCTGTTTTTGGCCGTGACCTCATCAAAGAGTAAATGTTAGTGGAACGCAATTCAAGTAGTGTGTACATGTGTATACGTACTTATAGTATTTTAAAAGGGAATCATGAATTAGATAAAATCACAATATATATCACTTGAACATAATTTAGCCATAGGACAAGGGAAGTAATGAATGCTGGCCGCCACAGTTTCAAAGTACCTAACTGAAGTTGGCAGTATTATCAAACATAAAACTTTAAAATATTCACAGCTATACCTACCTTTCCTTTGTTTCTCAAAATATTTATCAAATCTGTTTCCATACTAACCGTGAGTTATCCTAGCAACGAACATATATACGTACTTTAAAATAAAATTTAAAAAACAGTCAGAAAATGTCATACGTAACAGTGAAAGACAAAACCCTGGGTGAGCAGATGTGGGATTTGTTGGAAAGAAATCCGGAAAACTACGACGTGACGTTCAGTGTGGGTTTGGAAAAGAAGGAAGTGAAAGCAGTTAAATTCCTTCTCAAGGCAGCTTCCCGGGTTTTCCAAAAACAATTCCAAGACAACTGGGAAAAAGCGGTGATGAAAGACGGAGAGGGAATTCCTTTGCCAGATGTTGATCCCACTGCTTTTCAGTTGGCAGTTCAGGTATTTATTATATACAATAAGTAATTAAATTATATTAATAATAGGGAATTTTATAATTTTATATTACTTGAAGCTGCTGATTCAAGACATGTGGTCGGTGGAAGCTCTGAATTCTCTTAATTTGAGTCCAAATGCATTACTGGCTTTGCTTGGGATATGCCGTCGATTTGAAATTACGAATGCTATTAAGAACTTGGAGAAGAAAACTAAGGAATTCTTAAGGTTTTCGATATTCCTTTATTAACTATTTTGAATGTGATTGATTTGAATGTTTTTCCAGGTGATTTACGGTGACGTCTGAATGCTTAAATACTTTTAATTTTGTTCGCATCTCTAGGACCGTCAAAGAATTGAAGGTCACCAGCAAATTTTTGAAGCTGGCGCAACAAGATCTTGCAGCCTTGTTTTCCTGTGAAAATATTGAAATGGAGGAGCAAGACATTTTCGAGTGTGCCTGCCGGTAGAGTTCAAGCTTTAATTTCTGATTTGAAAATCTGTAGAGCGCCTATTCGTGCTATTTAGATATTTTCTTAATAAACGTATCCTTACCTATGTTGACTCTTGAAAAATACTAATATAATTACAGCATTTTGAACTTTATATTTTCGTTCTTGAAGATGGGCTGAACATCATTGTTCTCAGAAGGGGTTGGAGGCGACTGGAGAAAATATGCGTGAGATTCTTGGGCCTTGTTTGTTCGAAATTCGCTTTCCTATAATGTCCATCTCGGAATTCACAAAAGTTGGCCGCTGTAAAAAGAATCTGCTCAAAGCAGATGAAAAAGTGGCTATTTTTGAATTTATTGGACTAGACGAAGAGGAAAAGTGAGTTATAAACCACGCACCGTTCAGTTAAACCAAACCTTTTAACAATAATAATATTTATTCTAGATGCCTTTATTTTTTAAATTGTTCCCTGGTTTCTAATTCATCCCAGGGTCTGCGTTAAAGTTGGGTTTAGAGCGCGGTGGCTCTATTTCAGAAAATAGAATACTTTACTTTTTCTCTACATTTAAAATGTCCATGTGCATTATAAAGATAATAATTATTATCTCGTTATTATTATTAATTACTCTTTTGATTGCAGATCCAAAGACGAACCTCACACTTCTTTTAAAACCAAACCACGAATGCTCACACAGCCTAAAAGCCGTCCAATTCTGACCCTGAGCCTGGCAAAAAATCTCAAAGTCGATGAAAATAAATGTAATGTGTGGAATCGAGCTGAACTCAGAAATTCGTAAGTAAACTTCAGTGATCAAATCGTTAATTACCATATACATTTTTTGCTTCTAATTGTAACAACTTAAGTACAGCCTGGTTTCAATTTAATGCTAATCCATTGCTGCGGGGCAGAATTCAAATCAGCAACGGTCAAATAGCATTGTACGGGATTGGTTTTTTTGGACCCCTTCTTGAGGATGCCCACTACGATGCGTCAATTGAAATTAGAAAATATGCTGCAGAAAGCGAGTCCAGTATGACTGGAAAGTTGGGGAAAAGGCTGTTTGCTCGAAAACAGGAAATATTTTACTTTATGTTCGACACACCAGTTGTACTCGAACCAATTCAAGATGAATCCACCTGGAACAGTAGCGAAAAGTACCGGATTTACTTCACGGTGACGGTAAACAAAAGTGGAAGGCCCACCAATTTAGTTGCTATAATATGTACAACTTATATTGAAACCAATCACACATCTATCATAATACATAACTACCTAATGGTATTATTGAATTAATGATAATTATTACCAATTTCTTTGCTCAAGGGACCTGATACTTTGGCTGTTGACAGAAAGGTGGGACGAGAAGGACCAGTAGAAGAGAATGGAATTAAGTTTCGATTTTATTGGCACACCGGAAAAAATTGCTTTGCAGAATATTTGTACAAGAAACTGTAACTTCTACTTTAGTCAAGTATTATCAAGTAAAAATAAATAAAAGCGTAATATTACTTACTTTTCTTATTTAAAATAAATGTATTGGGTCCAAGCCACTTGTGTCTTATGACCTAACTTCGTTCAAACGGTTCAAAATTGTTGTTGAACCGCATCAACGTGCATTATCATATAGATTTGTTGTACGCTATCGTTTTGATTTTTTCAATTTAATTTAAACTGCAGTAAAATTATTTCAATTAATAATTTCGCATACGAAAACAGAAAAGTTGTTCAAATTATTTACTGTTCAAGAATGCCACAAAATCTCAAATATCAAGTATACTGGTTCTTGAAAACGTTCAAATTGTACTATTCACATATTTTGAAAGGTACTAAATCTCATTAGCTATTTTAAGAAAGTATACATCGTTCTAGCAACCTTAGTAAAACGCTAAACATGTCCAATGTAAGCATTTCCATAAAGAGGAAAATTGATCTATGTACTTGCTTTTTGAAAACACGGATTTTGGAAGATTATCCTTTTTGGCTGTTTTAAAACAAAAGCTGTTTTATTTCTTTGGAGGACAAATATTTGAATTGAGGAAATGTGGTCGATATTTATGCTTTTAACCTTTTCGAAACGGTATATACAATGCCTATTTTAACATCTTTTTGAAAGTGGTAATAACTTGTTTTACATCTTTTTGAAAATGTTAATATGTACGTATATATGTATCTTGTTCTTGTTTTGACCTTTTTGAAAGTCTTTATATCTTGATTTCACATTTTTGAAAGTGTTAATATCATTTTTTACATCTTTTTAAAAGGGTTAATATCTTGTTTTGACCTTATTGAAAATATTAATTTCTTGTTTTACATCTTTTGAAAGTGTAATTTTATTGTTTCGAACTTTTTGAAAGTCTCAGATACTGGTTTCAAATGCTTTTGAAAACGTTAATTTCTAGTTTAGACAGTTTTGAAAATGTTAATTTCTATAAAAAAGCACTTTTGTAAAACATTCTTTCCATAGTTTCCCAGTTGCGAATAGGTTAATG
>JAQFZC010008039.1:0-10574 GCA_034695205.1 Dicyrtoma fusca | reverse complement strand
ATTAACGTAACATACTGTATAAAAAAACAAAAACCAAGTTAAAAATGTTTTGTAGTGTATACTGAGGCATATGTCTAATGTAATTGTACAACAGTGACTTAATAAAGTTTATATAAACTGTATCTACGCGTAAACTTGTTTATACAAAACACAGAAAATATTGAGTGGCGTCGAACCAGTATTATATCCGCCTATTTGTTCATCACATCATCCTAATGTTGGCTTTGGTATAATAATACAACAGCATTTAAACTTTGGAATCTATTGTACTTTGTACTAATATTAAACATGGATCCAAAGCATTACAAACACTCATTAAAAGAACACTTTGGACGCCCTGTGATTTTTATTAGAAGTAACTTATTGATATAAATTCCGTTTGTAGCTAGTGTAAATACATTTAAGTAAATAAAATTAAAAGTATTATTTAAAATTAAATAAATTATTTTATCAATTTATGCGACGGCGGCACAACTAGTTGAAAACCACCATAAACTATGATATTGTCAAAAATCAGGGATTTCATCATAGATTGAAATGCATTCTTTAGATCGTTGGGACAAAACATTAGGACAAGAAGAGTAGGATTCTAAAGGACTTGCTGTGGAGGGTGAAAAATGACCTAAGAGATTGAGCTTTCCTGAAATCATACTAATCGTTAGTTAATATAATTATTAGTACCCAGGTCTATAATAGAACGCGGGTCTTAGCAGTCAGTCCAAAGAATAGTACACGAGGCGTACTATCATAAAAAATGCACTGCACTATTATACTGCACTGCACTACTACGCTGTTACACAGCATTCTCATAGTGCATTGCAAAATATTGCGAAAATTGTCAATCACCATACTTTCTTTGTCACATTTCATTTTTTTAACAAGTAGAAGACCCGTCCTACGGACGGTGATAATTATTAGTAAAAGGTATATTTGTATTGAAAATGAAACCTATTAGATTTCTAATTTATTATTAAAAAGCAAACGAACGCTGAACCACTGTTCAAAATACAGACACAATAATGACTGCTTAAAGCAACACTTGCAAATGCGCGTCCTTTGGGATTTCTGAGTGCGCATCACTTTCCTACTTAGGTAGCCTCCATATTCGCATTCTCTTTAGCCTAGGGACTTTCCTAATACGTGAACTTAGTAAATTTCAACCCAATATCCTTAAGCTCCAAAAAACCCAGATAGCCAAACTAAACTAACTACAACGGATTTAAATAATGGCCGAGCAAAAGCAGTTATCGGGTTGAATTTTTGATTTGGAAGACCTTGGCAGTAGGAGTAATTTACAGAATACATAATGCTGTAGCAGACTTTACCCTATCAATTCCTCTAAGCTGAAGTGTAATACGCTGTCTTCGTTAGGTTTGTATACACTTATGGATGCGGTCAGACATCTTATCCCCTAAAAAGCAGATTATTTTCCTACCACAGTACACTCAATACACTGTGTAAGATAAGCCATCTAATTTTGATTGCCTCACTAAGAAATCCTGGAATTTAGTAGCTATCGTTAGCGTAGGGCCAAACCGATATAGTGGATAGAAAATGTCATCAGCTATTATACTACCCGTATTGATTTCCATAACATCACTACATAGCTAAACTAGATCAGTACTTTGACAGTCTTGTATGCCACAAAACACCTTACATGAGAAATGCTGTAGATTTGTTAACAGTTGAGTAGCTTAAGGTTTTAAACCAGGTTTCTTCCTTTTGATCCGACAGTCGTACGTATAAGGAAGCTGGGGGACAAAAAACAGGCGTCTGTTTCAATTTTGTTGTCGGTAAACCTGAACACGAAAGATAAAAGTTAAATGATGCAACTATTAACAGTCTTAATATCTTTTATTTGCAACAAAATATTTCTAAAAACTAAAATTGGTTACCTAAAATTAATTAAAAAATCCAGGATCACCTGGATTTTGCTCCGTGAGGGTAAAAATTAACAAACCGCTGAGGGGTAAAAACAGTTGCCATAAATGCTAAAAATCAAATGTACATTCGATGGGTATTGATCCAAACTACATTTACTGGTTAAGTTTCACATTAAACTTTAATTAGAAAACGCTTACAATGAAAGAAAGCACGCTATCATTAATTAATTACAATATTAAATATTTAGGCATGGCTTGGCTAATCTCGCATTTCCCCATTGTACAGTGTCGTAGACATCAGTTTTAAAAACTGCCTTTACTTAAGAAGTATTAGCAAAAGTATTTCGAATAACACATTTTGGTTACTTCAGTTGGTTAAAATAGCTTATTCAGAGCATTTTGACCTGTCAGTTTAGCTTCTAAACCCGGAATAAGACACCAAAAAAAGCATCATTGAATTTTATTATTATGATGAATAAGCAGCCTAAAATGCAGTAAACAAACATTTTAACGAAGTTATGTGAATTCTCCTTCGCTCTCAGTACCCCTACTGTTACGTTTCATAGAGCAACTGACGGTTTTTATCTTAAAAATACAAATCAACAAATGTTAATAGTTCCTAATTGACACTTATTTAACGTCAGTCGATTGATATCTGTAGTATCTGTCTATATATAATTTAAATTATGATATATACATACATATATTGAAAGTCACTATCAACACCAAAATATTGTTACAATTCGTATTAATACAAGTTTTCGGTAAATAATAAAATCGTTAATTAAATCAGCGTGTATTATTTATGACTTTTTGAAGTATGTACGCTTGATAAAGTGCTAGTCTAACAGTGACACAATACAGGTGGTACTTCCTCAATTCCGTGTTTCCAAAAAATTCATACAACTCACTGTTTCTCACCCTTGAAAAACAGCAAAGAAACAATTTCGTGCCAAACTTGTATACATTCTATAATTTGACCCATTGCAAACTGAATTTACGCTGCTGGTAAGATTAATATACCTACTTCAAACCAATGCAATCAAACTTATTAGTCTACACAACGATTGCCTATGATAACACTTTGCATTAGATTAAAGTCACCAATCTGGTGTTATGATATTTAAAACAAATTAAAGTTAATATGAAACAACCCAAAGTCATCAGCGACTTGGCCTTACGTTAATTGCACTTACGAATAAGTACTCCCAACATGCAAGCTCTAAATAAAACACGTTTGTCTGTAACATCATTAATAAATTAAACAGGGCAGCCACAGCCACCAGCCCAGATCCAAGATAATAATAATACCAACAAAATTAGGATCTAACACCACTGCCTTTGTGTCCGCACTGCAAATGAACAAGTTCTTTCAATTTAGCTTTTAAGGCAACACAGGATATTTTAAACTGTTTTTCTGTAAATTATCCACGGTCCCAATTGGCAAGTCATTAACTCGAAAAGACGCGCATATTGTCTGCATAAATTCAATATGTCTCAACAGAATCCAGTTTGTAATGCTTTATAACATACATTTAGATAAGCTCATAATTCATAATGCTATAATGCTTTGGTTGTTAAAATAATTCCGCAAACTGCGTCTTCCAGGACCTGCAACATACCCCTAAGCATTAGCATCTCCTCTGTCCTACTTTAGCGGACGACTTTGTTCGATCGCGTCTGGAATAAAATTCAAGGGCCATTGTAGGCGAAGTTCGTGTACATGTGTATATGTTAGCTACTCAATTTTACAAGAGAAATGTATTCCCTGTTTTTATTTCTCACATGATAAATTAGAGCTGATGCACCTCTTTGTTAAGTGTTTGTGCAGAGTATACGACTAGAATTTAGTGAAGGTAAGCCGCCTCTACGTCCGCGTACGTTGGAGCAGACATAGGAGATTAGCAAAACCCTTGAAATCACAGAATTGTCCTCCTGGGTTTGCTTATGTTAATATTTCTGATTAGATCAAATTTATCTCTTTCAACGACTAAATAACCTGTAAGTAATGATAAAGCTGTTATAATAATAGATTCTTTCCCTAACGTGAGTCGTTTACAGGATGACAGAAATAATTATTGGTGAAAAACTTTGCACACGGTACAAGCCAGCATTTGTAAGCAGGTCATGTCTCTTGATCAACTATATTGTGAATCCTTCTATTTTATGATGTCAACGTAGCTTTATTGCAGCTCAATAAAAACCAACATTTTGCACACGTATTGTGTACTCAATAAATTTCCTTCGTGTGGCAAAACCGCATAAATTTGGTAAGGTTGGTTATTTTTCCTTTTATCTTTTTACGCTCACATCAGCAGGTTGTCTCGTGTTTCCTAGCATCCTCAAGACTTCTTGTTCCTTCTTTCTTACATTTAAATTTCAGTTTATGAACATTCTGGTTCTGGTTCGACTTAGTTAATCATAAAGTAGTCGTGTTTATTGTAAGCCAGTATTATTTTATGATTTAGCTTTTGCTTGTCTCCAAACATTCTATAGAAGTAAATGTTTAATTTCAAAAATTAGCTTCCGTGGACTTGAGGAAAAATTAATATTTGGTATATGAGCAGTGATTCAACCTGTGTATTTCTCCAGATTTACTTTGCTTTGAAGAATATGGGTACAATAAAGTTTGTGACTGCCTTAAAGAATAGAAACAATAATTTCATTTCACCTGTCTTATTTAAAACCAGGACAAGTTAAAATTAAAATAAACTTATTATGCAGACAACTGTACATAAACTGGATTGATCTGTTTTATTAGAAGGAATCATTGCAATAATTGCAGCTTCATCTTAACATACAAAACGTGATTTAAGCTTAAGATATGGTACACAATGTGGAAAATGGAAGTGTAAAACACGAAATATTTAGTTTAAGTAAAGTTTTATGATTGATTCAATGAGAACATGACTGATTATATAATAATGGAATCAACATGGATGAGTGACTATAACAACATGCTCAGATGAAACAGCTTCTTCATCCTATTGACTTAATAATGGGTATATTTCTATAAAAGACCTTCTGTTTCATTGACACAATGCCTGCAAAACACATCATTTGAGAGGAGAGCTGCAAACGTAGATGACGGATACTGCAATAGTAAAAGGTGTAAATGAATGAGCTACGTCCTCAAAGAAAAAGCGCTAGGGCGTTTTATTTACTACGTGTTTTTAAAATTGAGATAAAGATTAGACTGCGTTGTGTTTAATTAATTAACAGGAAGTTTAATGGAATGGAGTTTTCTTGGAAGAAGTGGCTGGTAATGGGACTGCTAGCAGTGGTGTCCTTCGTCCTTGGACTAATTCCGTACGTAGTGCTAGGTCGGGATGTCTCGACGCATCACCCGACATCCTCCTCGCAGTCTCTTCACTACAGAATAATCCTCACCATCCTCTCGACGTTAGGCGGCGGAGTTCTCCTAGCCACGTTTATTGTACACATGCTGTCAGAAGCACGCGAAGAGTTTGAACACATTCCGGAGATCTGGAATACGCTAGAGACTGACTTCCCTTTGGCGGAAATAATCACTTTGATAGGCTTCCTTTTGATTTATTTAGTAGAAGAAGTTGCTCACGTTGTGATGGCTCATGAGGAACATGGAGATGTGGCACGACACAACTCCATTGCCCATTCTATAAGTCTTCCGGACAGAAAAATGTCCATCCTAACCGCTTCAGATGCTAATCAATGCGAGTTGACTCCGACGCAGTCCACATTTGAGGATGAGTCGATCTCAAAGAAAGGAGTAGGGTCGGCGCTGAGATCTTTCTTTGCGCTTACAGCTCTCTCGTTTCACGCTATTATGGACGGGATTGCAATCGGTGTTCAGGTGATTTATTGACAATTATACAATTTCCTTATTACCTTATCGCCTTATCATCTTCTCAAACCCACTGACTCTCTGCCACTATAAAACTCTACTCACTCTCTCCTTTTACTTTGCAATCACTTCCAACCCATTGAAATCCAGACCAAGTTTTCTTTCACCCTCCACATATGTCATCATTCTGGAAATGTTTGTTCAATCCTGCATTCCCACTTCACTCAATTCAAACACAAACTCGTTTTCACTTTTTGGTTTCATATTAGTTTCTCAGAACTTAGTATAAAAGGTAGTTATACCGACAGATAGATTGAATCGCTACGTTGGCGAGAACACTTACTTATAATGCGTTCCGAGTCCTTGTGATTCAGAGAATTTCTTACGCTCACCGTTGTACAGACAAATGATAATGTGTGTTGCTTTGAACAGGACTCGACGGACGTTTGGTTTATGTTTGGAGCCGTTGCCTCCCACAAATTCGTCATTTCCTTCTGCATGGGAATGGAGTTAGTAGCCGCCCGAGTGCGACTTCGCACAGTCATAACTTCTATTCTCTTTTTTGCAATTGTTTCTCTCATCGGAATCCTAATCGGCACATTAGTATCAGAAGGAGATACGAACACACTTCCTATTGCAGTTATCAAAGTACGATAGAAATCTTTGTCATAATTAAAATGAAACTAGTCAAGTGCGGTAGAAAGTAACAAAGTCATACAAATTGATGGAGCGGAAGAAAAAGCGTCGGCAGAGGCTGAACATAAGCATTTATTTCCATTGAGTTTTTAGTAAAAGAAAGTAAGGGTGTGGATAAAAAAAAGTTTGGAATTGCAGGATCTGTCAACAGGAACGCTTATGTACGTGGTCTTCTTCGAAATCCTGAATCGGGAGCGGGAACGGAAAGCGACGGGCGACTTCATGGGTGCCTCCCGCGTAATTGGTTTCGTCCAGATGATAAGCCTCACTCTCGGCATGACCGCCATGACGGTGCTCGTAGTCACTGCGAAACACAGTCATGATCACAAAACAGACGATGACGGCGTCACTGAAACCAACAGAACCCCCACTGCCTCTTCTAACCAATTCCGGCCATTCCTTCTCGTTTAGTGTTTAGAGCTACTGTACAGGTCTGTCGTCAAGCTATTTATTCTTGTTTCTTACTCGACCATGCATTGTCTGCGGAATCAAACGCTCTCTGGGAATAATCTAAACTAAAATATTCTTTAAAAGTCTTGGTCATTACTTGCCCTAGTGTTTTCATATTAATATTCAAATGCAATCTACTCACTCCTGGTACACTAACCCCAAATGAGAAAGTTCTTGGTAATTTTGCTTCTTTCAAGCCTCGAACGGTGAATGTCCTTTTCCTTTTTGTGTGCAAGCAAATAAAATTCTTGACCTTTGCCAATATTGCTCCTTTACTTGGAATCAATGAAAAATCACGTTTACTCGTGGCATTTCATGAGTTGTTTTTTCCATCAATGTTTCTTGATTATGTCGTCTACTTATCTGTTTGACAGACATGCCCTTATGATAACACTAATTTACTCTAAATTTACATGTGCTGTGGGCTAAATGTTTCATTCCTGCTCAAGTGCTTCTCTAGGGTAGGTGTGCAAAGGGCGTATTACATATTCAAGAAGCTTTGCTGAGTAAATGTAATTAATTTGATTAGCACTAAATCTTCCTTGTACGTTCAGGTTAACGTCCATAGCCTCACGTGAGCTCTTATATCTACAACTGCACCTGTAGAATGTCTAAATGTAGAATAAAAATACGGATCTAAGTGTGTGCAGGTGTTTTGTTATCTCTCTAACTACAGGCCTACTTTCCAATCTGCAGATTGTTTTTATACACAAGTCTAATCCTACTCCACAACAGTAATACTTTAAGCCCACCATTAGTCCACGCTCCCACACTGGAATTTATTTTTTGAAATTAATATTTTTAAGCTAAATAATAAAGATGGTGTGCTGTGATACGAGGGAAAATCCTTGCTTGTTTGTTACTGCGTCTCAATGATATCCTATTATATAAAACAACTCTATTTTAGTAGCAACAAATCTAGAAATCCTCAGCCTGTCATTCCGTAAACTGCCAGGGGCAAAATATTTTATTTAATAAAATAATTAAATTATTTGCTATTATCAAATCTGTTGGAATCAAATCATTCTAATGCATTAATGCTTCTGAGATGACCTTTCCAGTCCTGAAATATATGAAATAAGTGAGTGACCAAAAGAAGGCTTCCATGCTAGTACATACATTACTACTTATTAATTGATGCAGTATGTATTAGAGTAATAAATTTCATTATTTGTTACAAATAATGCACGTGTAAAGACAAATAACAACCCCTAAAAGTTGTACTTAATAAAACGCGTGTCCTGTGAAACCATAATAATAATTTAATTACTTACGGCTCTACATAGCTTACATTTTTATTATAAATTCATTACAGACATACGATTTCTTATTATATCTTTTACGTTTGCTCTATGCAATCTGGAAATATTCCTTAGTTCAAGTTCCATGTCAAGCTCGCACACAATCATTGCCCATATGTGTAATGAATGACATCTTACAATGAGGAGTAAAAGGATTACAGTAGGTACACTTTATACGCATTATTAAGAGTAATTATTCAAGTGCTACGCATTAGTGTCCTATTACATATATGTATAATAAAGTCTTGCTCTCTTTTGTCTCTGCCTAAAAAGATAAGATATTCCACCACTTTTTTATTTCAAGTTTCAACAGATGTTTATGTTACGAAAGTGGTACTTTTTTTTACGGAAATGACGTTTATTTTAATTAAAATAATTGATATTTAAAAAAAATTCGAAAATATATTAGAAATATCGTGAAAAACTGAATTATTTTGTCGATAAAAAGTGATAGTGGTGAGTTAGATTTGGTTGTAATATTTGTTCATAAGGGCAACCAGACCCCTTTGTTTTATTGAATACATGCAGCGCTATTCATGATTTATTGAATGAATTGCTTCATTAAACAAGATAAGCGACTCAAATACATTAATAAAATCTTTCTGTAACGGTTACTCTAATAATAGTATTATTAATTTTTTAAACTCACAATATTATTATTATTTTTATTTCTGTTGTAAATAAAAAAAAAGTTGGAGGACAGTGTCAACTTTGGTTTGAATAAAGTTAGTCTTTCTCTCAGTAACACTATTAATTTTTCTAATAATAATAGTTTTATTATACAGCAAGAAGTGCAAGAACACAGAACACAGCACTAGCAATAGCGGCAAATGGCAAGAACAAGAAAGGAAGGAGCATCTTCAATCTTCTTCTATTTTCTTCATAATATATTGATTTAATAAAAATTCAATTTGATTTTATTTGAGTATAATAAATAACCGGAACTGGCACTATTTGCTGTGCCGTATGTATATTTTTATGGTTATGTTCAAAACATATTAATGTAGGTCCTTTGGGCTTTTTTAGTTGTTCTAAAAATAAATTAAAACTGAACAAAGATTGGGGATGTGTTTCAACGAAAAGCTACCCCGACTTTTAGTAGCTCCCTTTCCTTCAAAACTCAACCAGAGCCTGAAGTACGAACTACTGCAGCCGCGAATTTGGAGACCTTTTTCAGTCGTCATACCCTCGCTATCCTTGTTGTAAGTGGAACAATCCTTGGCAGTGTCCTTGGACACACGCTTCGAAAGGCTCCTTTCGTGGACCCCGCCTTTTGGACCCCCCACCGGATCTCCTACCTCTTTTTACCCGGAGAAATCTTCAACAATGCCATGACTGCCCTCTCTATACCCATCGTCTGTTCCGCCATCATAGCTGCCATTGGCTCCATGGACAGACTCATGATTCAATACACCATCTGGAGAGCATTCTTCTTCTTTAACGTTTTGACCATCCTGGCATCCGTCACTGGGGCAGTCGCAGCAGTCCTGGGCAACGCTGGACACCCTGAGGATCGACCCATTCCTGACATCTGCGTTAGCAAGTCTGTACAGAATCTATGTACCTATTTTATTTTGTATTAATTTTATTTCTATAATGAATAAGTTTTTAAGCACTAATACATTTTCCTTTCTTATTTTTCTAGTCTTTTGCAGTCAAAGGTGTTTTAGTTTTTTTTTAAACGGGTGGGTGTACTGTTATAGGCAGATATGCATTTTAGAAAACGTTACACAGTTTTTATAGGGAAATATGTTTTCAAAAACGTGTTTTTGTAGGAAAATGTACATTTTTGAAAAAGGTTCACAGTTTTTATAGGGAAAAATGTTTTCGAAAAAAAGTTTTTGTCGGAAAATGCACATTTTTGAAAAAGGTTCACAGTTTTATAGGAAAAATATTTTCAAAAAAGTGTTTTTGAAGGAAAATACACATTTTTGAAAACGATGCACAATTTTATAGAAAAATAATGTTTTTGAAAAAGAGTTTTTGTAGGAAAATACACATTTTTGAAAAAGGTTCACAGTTTTATAGGAAAAATATTTTCAAAAAAGTGTTTTTGAAGGAAAATACACATTTTTTAAAACGGTGCACAATTTTATAGAACAAAAATGTTTTTGAAAAAGAGTTTTTGTAGGAAAATACACATTTTTGAAAAAGGTTCACAGTTTTATAGGAAAAATATTTTCAAAAAAGTGTTTTTGAAGGAAAAAACACATTTTTTAAAACGGTGCACAATTTTATAGAAAAAAAATGTTTTTGAAAAAGAGTTTTTGTAGGAAAATACACATTTTTGAAAAAGGTTCACAGTTTTTATAGGGAAAAATGTTTTCGAAAAAAAGGTTTTGTCGGAAAATACACATTTTTGAAAAAGGTTCACAGTTTTATAGGAAAAATATTTTCAAAAAAGTGTTTTTGAAGGAAAAT
>JAQFZC010008038.1:0-10574 GCA_034695205.1 Dicyrtoma fusca | reverse complement strand
GTAGGAAAATAAACTTATACCCAAGTTAGTTTATAAACCTACAACGAAGTAGGTAAATAAACCTACCTAAGTACGTTTAAAAACTATATTACTCCCTGACTGATAAAGGCGAAAAGCCGCGATGAGAATGTCCTACGTAAGTGGTGTCCATGGACAAACGTACTCCAGACACTCCCTCGTCCGTTCATTTCTAGCTTTGAAAGCTTGTGCGTAGGGAAGGTCAACCAAGTCTTGGACGACTGCTGGAAAGGCTCTGTACATCGCTTCCACTTCTTCCTGGAGAATGTCTGGGCAACTCTCCATGTAGGACGGCAGCTTATTTTTTATTAGCTTTAGTTGTTTTTCAAACCCGGCAATCCCTGTATCCAGCACATGCTTGTAAATCCCCCTCACGCCCCCCCCACCTCCTTGGTGCAGGAAGTCAACGGAGTTGGCCCTTAGTTTCCCAAAATTTGTCAAACAGATAGACAAAGCATGAAATCTAGGATATACTAAAGCACGAGCGGGGTTTGCAATTTTATGTAACATCATTCTACTTTCAGTGTCCGACCGTGTCAGCTTACTATTTAAAAAGAAGAGGGGGGAAGGAAGTAAAACAATTTGCAATGTTTCGTCAAAATAAAATACGCCCTTTCTCTAAACCCACGAAACTATTGCAGTTTAAACAAATAATCCTACAGCTTAAAGACTAATGAGACTTTACCACCGTCTACTTTAAAGTAGTTTAATTCAGAAGAAGAAGAAACCGTTTCGAAAGCATTTGGCCTTCTCTCGATTCGCCGAAGGTTCAACTTTCGAGTCAAATTAAACAACCTTTTATGAGGCGCGTGCAGGAAGTTTATTTCAAACTACATGTATCTTGACTAGCAGAGCATACCATGAAGATAAAAATATGACATAAAGTCCCGACTGCCGAATCATTAAAAATAAAGAATCAGTAATAATTTTACACTTTTTGAACCGTTCAAGTTGAAAAGGTGTTCTATGTACAAATAAAACCATGAAACGTAACCAGCACACGTAATCAACTTATAATAGCTTGAAATGTTGGAGTCCCTCGAACGACTTTAACGTACGTGAATATGAATTCTTTTACTTTCGAAGACTTCTAAAATTGATAGCATATAAGTAATTGTGTATGGTTTGGTGGATCACAAAAAGAAATAAAAACAATCGAAATAACTATGAATATGCATATTCATTCTTTAGCTTTAATCACTTTCACGTGTTTCCATTTCCAGCTTTAACGGTTGCTGTATTTAAGTCATTATTGCATTTATTTAAAACTGTTGTTGTAATATTTGTATTAGTTTTAAAAATATTACAACGTGGTAAGTATCATAAACTGTTCGTGTGTAGTAGCTATGCGATGTGACTGATAATTTTGCAGCATAATTTCATGCAAATCCGTATACATATATATCTAATTTCCATTGCCTAGTATGCAATTATTCAGAAAAAAAGAGCACATTAGTAATAATGTTTTAACAGCAATATTTATTCCAATAATCAACGTTTCGCAATTTGTCTTTTCATCTATACTTTTATTTAATGAATAAATCATGAAATGACTACTCGTAGTGCTCGTTTCCTATGTATGCTTTACACAATGTATTGTAGTTAGGGACGTGCATGAAAGTATATGCCATCAAAATTATTAGTCTTGTGTCGCAATAAACACAAATAGTATAACAGCTACATTGTTATAATGGTTAGGTTAAAATAAAACCAAATATTAAAACAATTTTAAATGCATGGCTCGAATAGATGTGCGTTGTGGAACAATCACATATACTGGCAACACGTGATACATTACTACGCAATAATTAACTCTGAATTGATTACTCGACGGAAACTATTAAACGATATTAATAAAAGTGACCTGTGGATAGACATACGTATGTATATTAGTAATAATAAAACAATACAATTTTAATTTTTGATTCAAAAGTGTAACTCTTTATTAAGTGTTAATATAATATACTAATCGTAAGATATTTCTATTTTGTATAGAAAATTAAATGAGAGTACATCCTGCAATCCTGGTAATTGTGATCGCCTTTCGCTAGCAAACAGATATTACATAATAAGAAATAAGTGTATGTGGAAAATTTCGAAAACGCTGAATGCAATGAATTTATTTTATAAGGAAGTCCCGGTTTCGGCTTCTATTCCAACTTCGGTTCCGGGTCGGTTCGGGCAGATGTTGGAATGGTCCCTCAATTGCCTCCGGAGTCGAAAGGTCATCGGGCATCCTTCGTTTGAGCACTCGAACCGGAGCTTCTTCCCACTACTTCGCAGTTTCTCCTGAATCCTTTCTTTCCCGTCCCCATGGACCATTCGGATGTGGGCATTGAGCTCAGACTGAATTCCCTCCACCTGAACATACGAAACCAAAGTGAAAGAAAAGTGCAAAACAAAAAATGACTAATTGTAGAGTTTTAATTTGTGAATTTAGTATATTTAATTTTTACCCTCCCACAGATGTGACAGACGTACTGTTGGAATCCGAATTCTTCCCTGTGATTCCGCTTCTTGTGCATATTGAGGGCCGTTTTACTGGCAAAGGTGCAGAAGCAATCAACGGCCTCGCATCTGTAGGGTCGTTCCCCCGTGTGCTGCCTTTCATGATCGGCCAGATTTCGTTTGGCCGTCAAACACTTGTCACAGAAGCGACACTTGAAGGCGGCAATCCCGGTGTGTCGGACCTCATGAACTTGGAGGCCGTTCTTCGTCTTGAAGGCCCAGGAACAGTTGGGCTGAGAACACTTGAAAGGCCTTTCCTCAGAATGCACTAATTTCTTGTGGGTCTTTAGGTAGTTTCTAGTCTTGAAGGTATTGGGGCAAATGTCACACTTGTAAACTTCGGGTTCCAGTATTTTAGGCTCAGTCTCAGTCGTGCTAGTGTTAGAACGCTTAGATTTTTTCCTACGAGGGCCAGACTCATTTTTGTCTTCAAAATACTCCAAATTTTGATGTTGCAAGTCTGGGTCATCCTCAAGGCTATCGTCAATGTCATGGTCAAGGTCACCGTCGTCTTCAAATTCAACTTTTACTGTGGGCGTCAAAGCATCAACGTCTGTATCACTCGTCAACTCATTTCCAGAAGAATTACATGGGTCACCAGCTTCGGCTTCAGAGGCAGAGCTAAAATAAATTGAAAATGGTTATAATTAAATAAGTATCAATAGTATCAATAGTAAACAAAAATATACAATAAAAACAAAACTAAAAATAATTATTGTTGCTACATATTATACTGAATGGTGTACGACAGATCTCCGACGGGTCGATGGCTACATCGGTAATCGAAACTAACAAGGTTCCGAAAAAGTCTTAATCACTAAATTATAATTTTAAAAAAAGTAAAAAACGATTTTAACATTAATTAATACGCTAGCCGCTTTCCAAAGGGCAAATTAGGATTTTAAGGTGAATGTCGGTCGCATCTGTAGGTAGTTTTAGGCTAGCTTAAAATATTTTAGCCGAATTTAATTAATTATTCATTTTAAGTACATAATGCACTATTATTTTTTGTGCGGAAAAATTACCTGGCATTTACAGTTTCACTAGATGTCAAAGGATCATCATCTTTCCGTGGGCGTTGCCGTGAAGACCCCAGACGTGGAAGTGCCACGTAAGGATTGACAAATGACTTGTTGCCACGTCGTCGACGACTGGCGGGACCTGGACGTAGGTCACTGACCTTGACCTTAGATGGGTTGCTTCCTTGAGATTGAGATAGGCTTCGATTTTGACAGTTTTTTATCTCAGGGTCGGTATTTCTTGTTTGATTTTTAGCTGGGTCCGGCGATTGTAATCTAAGAGTTTAAAATGCAACAAAAGTACAAATTACTTACTTAATTAAGAAATTATTGTAAAAATGTAGTTATTAAACAAAAATTTAAACAAAACTAACACTAGCAGACTAGTATCGAATTAATTTATAGGTGACAGTCATAAGTTGTAAGTAAGTCAAGTTGCAAGTGGTCTACAATAACAAATAATTCATTTAAAAGTGAATTCTCTTACTCGGTATACAGAAGTTTCTCTTCAAAAACGATGGCTTTAATTTTCAGACAGTCCCCCAAGTGGTCCTTGAGTTTATGTTCAATTAACTCGTCCATATCGTGAAAAGTTTGGTTGCACAATTTACAAACGAACCAAACCAATGGATTGAAATCGAATCCCATGTTGAAGTCTGAAGTGAGTGTTTAATCGACTTTGAGTTGATTTAATTCAATCGATTAATTCAGAATTTAACTGCTTATTAGTTAAATCAATTGATTTTAATAGTAATAATTAGGTATGCTTTAATCGAACGTTGTAAATTTCGATGCGACTAACTGGAACTTGGAAAACTTGGTGCTGGAACGGAACTACTGACGGGCAACGGCATCCGAATTCGTGAAAATCGTCAAATCGATGTTTTTGCTGTACTTTTCGACTTTGCGAGTTCCGCCTAAGACCCCAGCCAAAGATATCTACAAGCAAGGGCAGCCTCGGCGTAAATCCTTGATTTGACTAAACTTAAACTAAACTAAAATTAAACTGGTCAAAGTTAAAGTTTTTGATCATTAACCTACAACCTAATAACCTATCAATTGATCCAATAAAACAATGAATAATTATCATTGCATAATTAACTATTTTAACCTTTTCAAAACGATATTATACTTAGTTTTGAATGCTTTTGAAAATGGTAATTTATAGATTTTTGACCTTTTGAAAGTGGTCTTGACTAGTTTTGACCGTTTTGAAAAAATGTTATTTACTAATTTTAACCTTTTTGAAAAAGTGGTTTTTACTAGTTTTGACCGTTTGAAAAAGTGTCATTTACTAGTTTTGACCTTTCTGAAAAAGTGTTATTTACTAGATTTAACCTTTTTGAAAAAGTTTTATTTACTAGTTTTGACTTTTTTGGAAAAGTGTTATTTACTACCTAGTTTTGACCTTTTTTGAAAAAGTGTTTTTACCAGTTTTGACCTTTTTGAAAAAGCGTTATTTACTAATTTTGACCTTTCTTAAACAGTGTTATATACTGGTTTTAGCCTTCTTGAAAAAGTGTGATTTACTAGATTTTACCGCTTTGTAAAAGTGTTACTTATTAGTTTTGACGGTTTTAAAAAAGTTAATTAATAGAACTAAAAACACTTTTGTAAAGCATTCTTCACATGGTCCGCCCGTTTCTAATAGGTTAATTTAATTTTCCAGCGTTGATCGTATGGGACGACGTTGAATCGTTGAAGTTAAAAAAAATAGAATTACTTAAGTGTGACGAAAAAAGTACATAATTTTTGCATTGTTTTTATTATTGAAAATTAAAACTATTTTTAAATACATTAATTGTAGTATTATTGTATTTTATTATTATGGTGTATTCAATTATGCACGCAGAATGTTTTTTTTTAATTTCGACTAAACTAGGTGGGTATTTTAAGCTATGTACTATATATATAGTACGTAGGGTACGCTCGGGTAATTCTGGTAATCACTGTATTTTAATTTTGGCCTACCACAATTGACCGAACATACCCTACCCTTTAATTAATAGTAAACATAAACACTTACAATAAGTAAATAATACTATAAAAAATCATTGCAAGAACTACAATAATAAAAAATTACACCATGGCCTCACAATTTGGCCTCACTCACTATTTACTATTATACCTACACTAAACTACAATCAACAATGGTAAATACTAACTAGAGTGAATCCGTCTAACTGTGGTCAACAAGAGAATGCGGGGGTAACTGTGGTCCACTTTCCATACAATATAAACGGCTGATCACAGTTACCCCGTCATCCCAAATTTTGCGATGATCAACGTTAGACGGATGCACCCTAATTTTTTTTTATGTGATGTATTTTATTGAAATTCTAACTCTATACAAAACGTTCAACTTTTACAATTTTAGTATATTTGTACACCTATATTTTTTACATTGCTTATTTATCTCTGTATATTTTTTTTTTGGGATTGAAGATAATTTGTAATTAATTTAATTTTGTAGCGCATGCAAAAGTTTTGTAGTATTTATAATAATAATAATCATTACATTATTTTTATATTAATTTTAGTAGTTACGGAAGATTCATTTTATAATTATAATTTATTATCTACTTACATCTAACAATTGAATTTATAAATACGGCAAGGTCGGGTAATTGTGATAATCAATGTATCACTATTACCTGCCCGTACCCTAATGGTTTTTAAATACACTTAAAGTACGTACAACTACGTACAGATACAGTGTCTCTAAGATAATAAATACATTGATACTTTAACTAACTTCTATGTAACAGTTATTGGTTTTTAAGTAGCCTATATAGGTACATAATTACAGGGTCATTAATTCATCATTAATAATATTACTCATTAATGAAATATTAATCATCTCAATACTAAAATACATAGGTTACACAGACCTACAAAATCGCTATTTGTCAACACTATATAAGTATATATAGTTATAGTTCAATTGACCCTTGACCCCACACTCCATACACTTCCCTTTGTCATAAAACTCCAACCAGTAAAATATAGAAAAATGGTACAAAAAGCTGCAGATATGATTGACAGTAGATGGCTATAAATTACTGATATTTGTGGTGTCTATTACGGACAGATTAAAAATTAAAAAAAAAGAAATCCTGTGATTTTATGAATGAACTAATTTCAAATGACAAAAAAAATTATCGAATTATTGTAGGGGTCATTTGGGGTCAAGACTTTAGTATCTCCACATGCATTCCTCCATGTGCTCTGCCACTTGGAATTTCGTTTTGAACTCCATGGAGCATCCCTCGTGACCGCAGGTGAGCCCCTTGTTGATCTCTTCCGTGGGATGGACCTGGATGTGCTTGTTCAACTCCGACTTGAGACCGAAGATCTTTCCGCAGGTGGTGCAGGCGTACCTCTCCAGTCCCAGCTCCTCACTGTGCTTCCGTCGCGTGTGCATGTTGAGTGCCGTTTTGCTCGTGAAGACGTCCGTGCAGTTGGACACCTCACACTTGAAGGGCCGGTCGCCAGTATGAGTTCTCTCGTGGTCCAGCAGGGCATGGTTCGAGATACAAGACTTCCCGCAGAATTGACACCGGAACCTCGTCGACGTCCCGTGAACCACCAGGTGTCTCTGAAGGGACATTTTACTCTTGAGGGCCACCGGACAGTGCGGACACTTGAAGGGCCGGTCCTCCATGTAGGACTTGAATTCTAAATTGGGCTGCTGTCGACGGCTATTGCTCGTCTGCCGCTCACTGTGTCGAATGGGCTGAAATTCCACTTGAAAGAGAGGCTGCTGGCGCCCCTGTTGATGGAGGTGACCTCGACCTGGGGGTCGACCACGAGGTCGCCCCCGCCCACGCCCTGATCCCGGAGGCCGCCCACGTGGTCGACCCCGGGTCACAGTGTAACCGTACTGCTGTTGCTGCTGCTGCTGCTGGTGCATTTGTTGGAGCTGGAGCTGTTGCTGCTCGGACACGTGGAGACTTTGCTGGAGGAAGGAGGTAGGGTCACTGACCTGACCCTCAGCATCACTGTCAACGTCATCGCCGCCACTATTATCGTTCTGTCCGCTGTCCCCGTCCCCTCCTTGGAAGTCTACGTCGTCCCAGATGGTAGGGATTTTCTGCTGCTGCTGTTGCATGAGGTAGGCGTATTCCGCTGCGGACGTGGAGGCCGTGGGAATGAATTCCCGGGAAGTTTCCTCGGAATTCACGTCATTGTCGGGGCGACCCTGGGAACTGGTTTCATTGGAATTGGAAGGGGAATTAGGGCCGCCACTCCCAGGGGTGGGGGATGCGGGTGGCTGGGAGTCTTCAGAGTTGCTCATGGGCTCCGATTTTATAAAGTTGGGGTCACCGGGGTCATTGGGTCGATGGGTTTTAATACGGAGTTTGAGGGAAGAGAGTAGTTCTGCCTTGACAGAGGCGGGGCCCTCTCTGAAAAATAAACCACAGATTTAAATCAAATAATTTACCTTTCAATAGGCTCAGCATACATGCATGCATAGGTATGTAAATCCAGAATTAAACTAAAAAAACAAATCAAACTAAATTCCGTACCCTTCCATTGCTAGTGCTCGCTTTCTATTGGCGAAGTTGCGATTGTTCTGACGGTAAGAATTTTTCCGGTTTAAATAGAAAGAGACGAGTTCCTGTGAAGTGACGTCTGTTTGAGTGGACACATTTAGCAGTGACCCGTCCGAGTAGGAACTGTTCAGTTGACCTGGGTAAGTAATCCTGACCTTGTCTGTCTGGGTGTCCTTGTGCACTACGTTCACATCGTAATCTTTCTTCGGGGGGAAGTCAAAATTGTCCGATGGCGACCACCTAAATTATTAAACAAACACCATTAATGGAATGAAACTGTCAACTATTTTAAAATTGACTGTTTTATTTTTATTTTTAAGGAACTTACTCATGGTCCAAAAATCTCTCTTCAAAAATGACACATTTAATTTTAGGAACATTCTCCAAATGGTTGTCTAGCTTGTGTTTAATTAATTTGTCCGTGTCAGGGAAAGTTTGCTTGCAGAATCTGCAGACGAACCAAAATATTGGATCAAAGTCATCCATTTTTTACAAATTAATTATAAAACCTTTTCGATTTTCTATTCCTTTGTTCAAAGAAAAATTCGACGTGGAAACAGCACAGCTAATTTTGAATAATTATTCGATTAATCGCCAATCGCCGTTTGCCTTCAGCCGCTGGCCGTTGGCGGAAATGGAAGAACTCTGTGAACTGTCAAAGTCAAAAGTCAATCGTGAAATGCCAGCTCACTGAAAAATACCAAACAAATTAATAATTAATTAATTACTAGTCACCAGTTCATAACTAGTAGACAGAAAATATAAATTGCCGAAAAAATTATGAATAAATGTTCGTATTTTTATCTCTAAACTTCTAAAGAGTATATTTACCGGATTCTATTATGTATTAAAGCCGTTGTAGGGATCGATATTTTACATGTTAGAAGTTGAACGCCAAAAAAATGTTTTGCTAAAAATGTGTAATTTATTTATTAGACAAGATTTTAGGATTTAATTTAATAATTTCAGCAACCCAATGCTTGTCTAGTTTATGCTTCTTTGACAGTATTTAATTGTGCCATAAATAAATGGAATTGACGAATAAAATAATTAAATAGTGGTATTGTAATTAGTTTAACTAAAAATTTAAAGGCTGGGAATAATTTGATTTGAAACTTTGAATTTTACCGCGGAGGCTGGCGTCACCAACCAAAGCAGGGCAAAGGCTGTAAAAGTGTAAATAAGCTTGTCCCTATTCAAGTAAGGCATTAGGGGGGCAGTCCACAAATCACGCTGCGCATGACCCGCATATTTTACAACCACCGCCGTCCTATCAAGGAACTCGCAAATATCATGTTAGTTTCTAAAAAGGTCAAAAACTGAAAGTGCACTTTTTGAAAAAAGCTCAAGTTTACCATTTCAGAAAGGTGTAAAACACTATATTCCACTTTGTCAACAGAGCCACAACAAACTATTTAACATTTCTTAAATGTGCAAAATATGCTAATTACACTTTTCAAGAAAGTCGAAACGAGCTATGCACATTTCTTAAATGTGTAAAATATGCTAAATACACTTTCAAAAAAGTCGAAACGAGCCATGGACATTTCTTAAATGTGCACTTTTAATATGCTAGATACACTTTTTCAAGAAAGACGTACAATTGATGTCATTACCATTTCTAAAAGGTGTGAAAAATACTGAAATACTATTACACTCCTTCAAAAACAGCCAAAACATGCTATTAACATTTCCTAAAGGTTCAAAATATACAAATTACACTTTTTCAAAACTGATAACTGCTCACATAATAAGCACTTCCAAACTAAACTGTGTGAAACCCTCAATTACCTACACTTTTTCAAAAAAAAGACCTAAAAGATGCTATATTGCTATTTTCTTAAGCGTGCAAAATAAATGCAGATTAATAATATACTTTTCCAAAAAGACACCTAACAAATGATGTTAGCGTTTCTAAAAGGTGTAAAACACTAAATTACACTTTTTCAAAAAAAGGCAAAATGTCATGACATTTTCAAAAATACCATTTTTTTTACAGTTTAGTCATATTATATGCAAGGTCCCTAATTCTTAGTTTTCTTAGTTCCTTAATTTTTCCGTCATTGTGACATCATTTACGATCGCCCCTCGGTTCCATCACATTATAAATTATAGTGCATACAGCTAGCATTGTGAGAGATATACTCATTTGCTTTCCCATACTGACTATACTCCATAACAAAACACTGTATTTGTGGAGCCTAAGAAAACGTATAATCCGATGCAAATGATGCTAACTGCCTTCTTTAAACCTGCCAAAAGGTACTATGTGCTAACTGAGCTTCAAGTTAAGAAGATCCCTGCACTTAGGTGCTAATAGCAGGGTTGTTAAAAGATTGCTTTTTTACATTTTCGATTAACGCCTTGAGCCCGTATGTACTTGTTTGAAAAATGCTATTGTATTTTTTCCGTTTTGCTCTTTTCCAAGGCCAGTAGGTAGTAAAAGCGAAGAACTGAGGCAGTGCATAATAAA
>JAQFZC010008037.1:0-10574 GCA_034695205.1 Dicyrtoma fusca | reverse complement strand
GCCTCCTATCTTCCTCACCCACAGTGACTGATTGAGTCAGGTTGTAAGAACTTCGGTTAAATCGACCCAATGAATAAATTATTTATTTAATTATTATTATATTACCGTTTCAACAAGGTTAAAGAGAATATGGTATGGCCATTTTGCCTCTTAACCGACGATATGCAACACACACAGTAATTACAGCGTACACAAATTACTTGTAGTAAAAGTGTTTCTAGAAAGACACCCAAGCATACATAAATACAGATGGGAAGATTTGCATGGGAGTTACAGATAGTAACTATAGCAACGCTAGATATAGGTATATCCGACAAATGACGGGCTATAGGCAGTAGTTGATGCCATGCTATAATGACATTCAGCTGTGAAATTGTATGGTAATTCTTTATAATGATGGAGGACCGAGCCTCTAATGCTACAAGCAAGCGAAAGGACTGTTCACAAATGACGCTTAAAAATTTAAAAGAATTTCAAAAAAAGAAAGTTGAACAAGCTGCACAAATTAAATGATAAAATACCTCGTGATAAACCATTTACGCCATTTATGGACAGTCCCTTCACTGCAATACTGCCCCTAGTGATAGCATGCACCGAAGCGTATGTGTTCTACCCACGTGTGTGAGATCCACTAAAACTTTATCACAACTCCCAAGCCTCCCACCTCCAATTTTTCCTAAGGCCTTCTCACAATTTACGTAGATCAAAACGGGGAATTTATTTCTAAAAAAATCGCGAATTAACTTTCTCCGAAGTTAAAGCAACTTTCTCCAAAGTGAAAGTAACTTTCAGTGAACTTCACTTTTACAATATTTTTCAAATTATAACGTAATGTATGCACGTTCCTTTCCTGTACAGCCCCCACGGATATCGGATAGAAATAGAGACAGTATCTATGCTACAACGTGTGTGTTATAATTAATAGTTTGACTCTCTACTCTCATACTTTCTTTCACCTTCACTTTCCCCTCCCTTCACTCTGACTTTCACTACGACTTTCACTGACTTTCACTCTGACTTTCTCTTTTACTTTCTCCCTGCCATTTGCCCTCGCAAATCGGCCTGCTTGTTCACAATTTCCATTTGGCTTTGCGTTTCTTTAGCAAGCATAAGGCAGTCAGCCAGCCAGCGAGCTAGTCGACAGCCATTTAATTTTTCCCCTCTTTTTATTTTTTTAACTTGCTGTATATTTTTTTCTTGTGTCGATAAAGTCAAGTCAAAGGCTAGGCTATCAGTTCAGTTTGGGTTGATGACATATCACGATCAAAAATATATATGTATATGTATATATATATACTATCACTTTCGGTTTAGCATATAGCCTTTATATAATTTACTACAGTACAAAGTGTTTTGCTTGGGCTATACTTTGCCTCTGTATGCATTAAAAAGTAAAAGGTTACTTTCCCCATGTAAGCCAAGCCACTGCCATTGCACAGGCATTATTGTAGGCCTCTCTACGTTTAGCTTTTTATAGCTTTATGGGTTTTTAATGGCAACATGGAGATTTCAATGGAGAAAGTTGAGTTCAATAAACTACACCAGGGGAAAAGTGAAAGAGTTTTCAGAGTAGTAGTAGTTGTACTAGTATTAATTTTGTATGGCAGGGCCATCATGGCATCACTGCACACACTGCTAATGTAATCCTATGATGATGGCCCATATGGTGAAAGTTGAAAACTTCAAAGGAAAAAATTGATCAAAAATCAAAAGCCGTACAAACCAATTTAAAAAAATATGGTTAATACTTAAAAAGATGACAGACAGATGATGCCTTTGCTTGCTTTGAAGGATGATTAAGATAAGTATTACTGACATTAAAAAAAGGATCAAAACGAACCAAAATGGTGCAATCAAAGCATTTATTGTGACATGAGCTGTTTTTTGGTTTTTGTTTGTGAATTTTAAAGGAAGCAAAGCAAAGCAACGCAAAGCATGGAATGAGTTATAGCAAAAATAAAAACGATGCAATTCACTTATTTAAACTTAAAAATAAGCGTTCCTTTAATTTTACACTTAGACCAAGAAAAAAACTTGGATATGAGAAAGTTTTTAAAAACAGTAAAATGTTTTATAGCATGTTTTTTGAAAAGGTACAAAATGTCCTATTTACACGTTTCCCAAAAGATGCAAAGTGTCCTATTTACACGTTTTTCCAAAGGTGCAAAATGTTCTACTTACACGTTTTCCAAAAGGGGCAAAATGTCTTAATTTAGTGTTTTTGAAAAGGAGCAAAACATCCGTTTTTTGAAAAGGTGAAAATGTCCAATTTACGTTTCTGAAAAGACGCAGAACATTATATCTATGCATTTTTCAAGAAGTTGCAGAATGTTTTATTTACATGTTTTAAAAAAGGCGGAAAATTTCTTATTAACAAGTTTTCAAAAAGTGCAAAATGTCCTATCTACATGTTTTCAAAAAGGTGCCAAATATCCCATCTACGAGCTTTCGAAAAGGTGCAAAATATTCGATTTACTTTTTCACAAAAGTGCAAAATGTCCTATTTACAAGTTTTTTAAAAGGTGCAAAATGTCTTATAAGTGAGGATTTTGTGACAGTAAAATTTTCTTTCTGGTGTTTCTTCTTCCTTCTATTAAAGTTGGTACCTATCCCGCGCTCAGACCCCAGACTATTTAGAACACTTTGCAGCTACAATAGCGCTAAGCCTATTACTTTAACATACCTACTACCATCCACATTGATTTTTGATTTGGCTGCCGACCGCCACTTCCTGAATTTGGTGGCTGCGTATGACTTAAAAGCTTTGATTTAAGTGCTTCGTAAATTCTTTACGGGACTAAAAAGGTGAAGAGGGGGTCTCTGGGTTTAATCGTTAATAATTGCAAACAAGAAGCAAAAGACCAAAACGAACCTAGTCCCTCCAACGAATATTTAAATTCCTTAATTACCCGCGTTGGAGTGTTACACAGGGGCAGGGGCTCTTTTACATGCGGGTAGTACAAGGTGCCCGCCGCTTTTTGAGTGGATTTACGATCATATTTCTAGAGGGTCAATTGTGGTGACACAAACTAATGTTTTTGGGCCATTCTCATTCGTAGACGAAACATTAGTACGACGAGGCTCTTAAGCCCGGGGAAAGCGAGGCCGGCTAATGGCTTGTAATTTGACAAATCGGCAACTGTCAACTTTCCCGCATTTCCTTCCCTTCCCTTTGCTTTGGCCTCTGCTTCTTCACTTCTTCACTTTGTTCAATTCTACTAGTTTGCCATTCATTCATTTCATTTCTTACTAGTCTATCTGTAATCGGTATCATATTTTCTATGGAACCTTTATATTCCCTCTTTCTGTTTACATTTGTGGGTATTTGCTTTGTTTTGTTTTTGTCACAATTTGTCTATTTTCACTATGTATGTGTACCTCTGTAGGTAATCCACCAATTAATGTTTCATTAATTGGCCATTTACTTCCATTGCCGACCAATCAGTCTGAATTCTGAGTATACTGGGTTTTTGGCTTCAAGCTTCGATATGATTGAAGTGGCAATACAGCGTCCACTTACTGTCAAATCAAACCAGTAACAAGCTTTACAGCTTTAGACAAATCACAAATTAGAAATTCGGGTTAGTTTATGGAGTTTTTAAAACGCTGCGCTGTTAGAAAAAAATTCATTAATTTGTAAAACTCATTTTTAAAATTTATGGTTTGTAAACACGCTGTGTTAATTTTAAAGTTGCTGTATTAAAATCGATGGTTCAAAACGCTTTTTGGAAGAACACGGGAATTTTTGAAGTGCATTATTAAAATCGATGGTTTTTAAAAACGCTTTCTGGAAGAACGCGGTAATTTTGAAAATTCATTTTTAAAATCGATTGTTTTTATAAAACGTTTTCTGCAAGAACGCGGTAATTTTGAAAATTCATTTTTAAAATCGATGGTTTTCATAAAACGCTTTATCGAAGAACGCGGTAATTTTGAAAGTACATTTTTAAAATCGATGGTTTGTAAAAACGCTTTTTGAAAAACCGCGGTAATATTATAAATGCACTTTTAAAATCGATGGTTTTCATAAAACGCTTTACGGAAGAACGCGGTAATTTTAAAAATTCATTTTTGAACTTGATGGTTTTTATAAAAAAAAAAAGCTTTACGAAAGAACGTGCTAATTTTGTAAATTTGTAATTTATTCTTGTTGAATTTGTAAAATGTGCAATTTTTACAAATGCTTTTCAAAAGAACAACAAAATTTAACAAATTACTACAAATGCAATATCTACAGTATCCTAAAATGCAACATCTACATTTCCCATTTTAGACATCCAAGGGCATATGTGCGTGTGGAAACTGCGGAGGAAGGAGGATGCGGCTGGTAGGGGAAGGCAACGAAGTTTTGAAAAAGTTTTGGTGCAAAAATACAGTGGACTCTCGTTATAACGACACCTCTGGGGAAGCATGTTTTACGACGTTATAGGGAGATGTCGTTATAGAGGGGGGAATTTAACATTGAAAAGATACACGGCTATTATTACCAATCCTGACGCTATAGCCAGAATGTCGTTATAAAGGCTGACGTTACAACCAGAGTCCACTGTATTCCCTAAAACTAAAACTCCTTATTAAGGCAACCTTATTTATGAATGCCCCCTAAAAGGTCCTTAATCCCATAGTTTTTGCTTCCAAAATAAAAGTTGTTTTCTCTTGTGTCTCTCTCTCTCTATTTTTGTTTCCCTAATCGTAGGACGGGATGCCAGTTAATTTAATCTTATCGCTCCTTTCTTCTCAGAAAAAAACCGAGACCGAAACCGAAGCGGAAACTGAAACCAAGACTGAACCGCAAAGCCGTGGCCGTGTAAGGCATAAAATGCAACGGAACTTGAAACAAGAAAATAAAGTTCCGACATCCTACTTACGTTCCAATTTAATAGAAATTATTTTCTAAATGAATTTATACACCGTAGCTTATTAGCTGTAGATTGTAGCCAGCCACACCAATTTTACTTGGCTAAGGTTTCTAAATTTTTTCCATTCATTATTACAGTTACCTTCATTATACTGAATGCTTGGTTATCATTTTTGTGTTTTATTTTATATTTTTTCTGCTATTTTCAGCTATAAATCCCCACAACATTTTTTGTTTTTGGCAGTCACTTTAAAAGCTGATTGACTGTAATTTTTGAACAGGCCCAATGCAATTCCATTCAATGGATCACACGGGGTATTACAGAGGCGTAGTGCGTATTCTACATTTTTATTATTTTATTTTAATTTAATTTCCATTTAATTTTTATTTTAACAGAGGCAAATATGCAACTAGCACTGAACAAAAAAAGAAAGCCACGTAAGGGAAAGCCGAAATGTAAATATATGTACTTTTCCACTTTGCCTAGGTGTCTATAGGTATAGCGTGTATAACTTCTACTATATAGGGGTGCTAGTATATAGAGTACATACAAACTCTGTTTGCTTAAGCGTGGTATATCGCTATAAATATTTATGGCTACGCCCGGGTATCATTAGCACACCTAGCATCGTCATTCTCATCACTATCGACGCGCGACAGGGAAATTCCAACTAGTCATAGGGGCGTCCGTAAAATACATTTGTATGCTTTTCGAAAAGGTTTAAAATGGTCTATTTAGGTGTTTTTGAAAAGGTACAAAATGTCCCCTCTACATGTTTTTGAAAAGGTGCAAAATGTCCATTTACCTACGTGTTTTTGAGAAGGTGCAAAATGTTATATTTAGGTGTTTTTGAAAAGAGGCAAATTGTCCATTTACGTGTTTTTAAGAAGGTCCAAAATGTCCATTTACGTGTTTTTGAAAAGGTGCAAAATGTCCTGTTTACATGTTTTTGAAAAGGTGCAAAATGTCCATTTACTTGTTTTTGAGAAGATCCAAAATGTCCATTTACGTGTTTTTGAGAAGGTGCAAAATGTTATATTTACATGTTTTTGAAAAGGTGCAAAATGCTCCATCTACATGTTTTTGAAAAGGTGCAAAATGTTCCATCTACATGTTTTTGAAAAGGTGCAAAATGTTCCATCTACATGTTTTTGAAAAGGTTCAAAGTGTTTTCTTTAGACTTTTTTGAAAAGCCTGTTTTCAAAAAGTGCAAAAAGTCCTATTTACATGTTGTTAAAAAGGTGCAAAATGTCCTAAGTACGCATTTTTGAAAAGGTACAAAATTATTTACGTGATTTTGAAAAGGTGCTTATACTTGATTTATGAACAGCCCGCTTAGTGATAAGGAGGGGCGAGGGACGCGTTGAATATTATTGGAATGAATAAAATGCTCCTCTCATATATCGACAGAAGATAAAGTGCTGGGACCTGCTCTGAATTTTTAATGGGTTTTTGTTCAAACCAGGTAAAATTCCTCTTTCCCCATTTTCCCATCCAACACTCATGTATATTTCATGCACAGACGCTCCACTTTTTGACTTGAGCAACGCCGGCAGTTCTACAGCCACACAGTCAACGGCTCTCCAACAAGGCAAGTCCAGGAAGTACACAAAAGACAGACACAGAGGGAATGAAGAGGCACTTGGACCCTTTTAGAACTGTTTCAAAATTTTTTAAATTATAATTTGGCGTATTGGATGTGTTTTGAAAAGGTGTGAACCTTTTTGAAACAGCAGTATATCTAGTTTTACATGTTTAGAAAATGCTGATTTATAGGTTTGGCCTTTTTGAAAATGTTCATTTCTAGCTTTGCTTTTTTGGCCAAATTGAAAATGTTTGTTTTTTTGTTTTGACCGTTTTAACCTTTTTCAAAATTTTGAATTTAGGTTTTGACTTTTTTGAAAATTTTGAATTCAGGTTCTGACCTTTTTGAAAAAAATGCTGATTTATAGTTTTGGCCTTTTTGGAAATCTTAACTTTTAGTTTTGACTGTTTTGAAAATGTTCATTTCGTCTAGTTTTGGCCCATTTGAAAATGTTGGTTTTTGTTTTAACCGTTTAACATTTTTCAAAATTTCGAATTCATGTTTTCACGTTTTTGAAAATGCTGATTCATAGTTTTGACCTTTTTAAAAATGTTAATTTTTAGTTTTGACCTTTTTGAAAATGTTCATTTCTAGTTATGTCCAATTTTAAAATGTTTGTTTTTTTGTTTTGACCGTTTTAAACTTTTTCAAAATGTTGAATTCAGGTTTTGACCTGTTTGAAAATGCTCA
This sequence comes from Dicyrtoma fusca, assembly GCA_034695205.1. NCBI lineage: Eukaryota > Metazoa > Arthropoda > Collembola > Symphypleona > Dicyrtomidae > Dicyrtoma > Dicyrtoma fusca. The sequence continues at coordinate 3,440 of JAQFZC010008037.1, read as the reverse complement.
TTTTTAGTTTTGACCTTTTTGAAAATGTTGAATTCTAGTTATGATGTTTTTGAAAATGGTAATTTCTAGATTTGACCGTTTTGAAAATGCTCATTTACAGTTTTGAACGTTTTGAAAATGTTAATTTCTAGTTTTGAGCTTATTTGAAATGTTGTTTTCTGCTGTTGATCTTTGTAATAGAGTAAATTTCCAGCTACAACACGCCTTTTATTTTTAAATATTAAACCCTATTTTTATTTTTGACCGTAATAGACAGGGTAAATTCTTGTTTTGGACTTTTTGAAGTCGTAAATTTTTGACACTTTGTGTGAATTTTAATGGGCCTTTTAAACACTAAACATTCCGGTTGTGCATTCCGTGGTGTAATAATTCCCAATAGGTTTTAGTGTAGCTTTTTTTTAAAAAAATATATAATGAAATGTCAATAATTTTTAAAGTAGTTACATATAGTTTATAAGTTAGAATTTGAACTAGGTAATTTAATTTTATACTTTAAAAAAAGGCCATCAATGCGCCAAGAATAAGCTAGACTAGTAATGGACGCCTTTCCCCTCTCTCGTCTAAAGTAATCGAATAAATTGGGAAACTGCAGTCCCATTTATATTTAACTAGTTTTCCATTTTTCATTTTCTATCTGTACTTCCAATGCGCATTAGTTTTTTGCATGGGATTTTCCTAAGTCGTCAGAATTTGGAATTTCCTGTCCATCTGTATTGAGTACTTGTGCAGAATTCTGAATTTTTTCGGAGGGCCTTTCATTCATAGGCTGTATTTCCAAATGGGATTGAGAATGGATAGCTGAGCAAGGGGGCTACATACGAGCGTTAGTTCTAATAAGATTCCTTTTTATTACTTTTTTTTTCTTTCTCCTTTTTATTAATCCGATAATCGTGCCCTAGGAATTCCTTCCACACGCTATTATTCCTCTCAACTTCATTCCTTTCCGATATTTTCGTATGTAGTGGAGGCTGAGGCCCTCATTTTAATGTAGAAATGGCCGTTATAGTTATAGTGATGGCGGATTGAACAAGGGCAGATAGAATTATATGCAATTATTATATTATTCTGTCGAGTTGGAGTCACGTTACGAAAGGGCTCCGCAAATGTTACGTTGGCTTTGCAATGATGCCTTCTGTTGTGAACTAGCAGAAAAAAATTCAAACCAAAACATCAAAACACGGGTTCAATAAAATTCAAAAACGACTCAAAAATTGATAGAAATTGCAAAAGAATGCTTTAAAAAGTGTTTATTGTACCAATGAAGTTACTAAAACTAAATCAAAAACTAGAAATCAACTTTTTTAAAAACATTCAAAACTAGTAATTAGCACTTTTAAAGAAATCAAAACTAGTAATTGGAGTTTTCAAAAAAGTCAAAACTAGAAATTAACATTTTCAAAAAGGTTAAAGCTAGAAATTAACGTTTTCAAAAAAGCCAAAACTACAAATTAGCGTTTTCAAAAAATTCAAAACTAGAAATTAGCATTTTCAAGACGTTAAAACTAGAAATTAATGTTTTCAAAAAAGTCTAGATTTTAAAAACAGTGAAAACCAAAAATTTAGCACTTTCAAAAGAGTCAAAACCAAAAGTTTAAAATTTTCAAACAGAGGTAAAACCAGATATGTTACTGATTTCGAAGTCGTTAAAGTCCTTTACTTTCATATTTTATTTTTAAATTGTAGATCTGCCCTTTTTTGAAATGCTGTATTTTATGTGTTTTACACTTTTGAAACGTGAGTTTTAGGCTTAGCTGTTTTTGAGACTGTATTTTTTGTTTTTTGCACTTTTTGATACGTTTTTTAAACATATATTTAACATCTTTGAAAGGCTAAAAATGTCACATTTAACATTTTGCACTTTTTTGAAACTTGAATGATAAATTTTAGGTTTTCTAAAAAATCGTATTTTATGCTTTTTGTATTTTTTGAGACGTTGTTTTCATACAGTACTTGGCATTTTTGAAATGCTAAAATGTATCAATCTGCGTGTTTTTCAAGCTGAAATTTTTAAGTTTTACCTTTTACGAAACAGCGTATTCTAGTTTTTTAAGCTTTAGAAAAGCATTTTTTAAACATTTGACAATCTAGGCTTACAGACATGAAAGGCTTAAGTATCACATTTTGTAAGTTTTTGAAACTTAAATTTAAAGTTAGGTAGGCGTTTTTTGAAACGGCGCGGCGTATTGTATGTTTCTGCCCTTTTTGAAATGTTATCTTAATATATATACACACTTGGACACCTTTTTGAAAGCTTCTTCTAACTAACGTGGAACATACATATGACGTCATTTTTGGTAGGTCCCTATCCCTATGCTCCCTATATGGCATTCCAAAGCCCACTATGCCGGCTATACTCACACACAATAAAAATAAACGACGGCCAAATGATCTGAATGCAGTTCCAGTCCCACTTTCTAAATAATGACCATATTTCCCTCGATTTTCTCTGCCTTTTTTCCAGGCTCACAATGCGCATTGACGAGTCAAAGTCCAAGACTCCTTTCTCCACTATTAAAAATTTACCATGTAGTATTTCCCACACATACTCTGCTATGCTATATAGCGCCGGTTAAGAGGCAAAATGGATTACATCCACATACATGAAAATTAATTTCAAAGCAATGCAATGCGCGCAAAGTGTTCAATATCCATTTTGCTTTTTTAGCTTTCGGGGGGTGTAGCCTCCACTTCCACTTTGCCTCTTAACCGACGATATGTGTACGGACGTACTTTACTTTATTTCGTTTTTTTTTATTTTCGCCTAAATTTGAATATTCAAGAAAGTTGATTGAATGGGAATATGGAAGCCTAGTCGTAAACTTTCTGCGATCCTTTCATACAAATTTTTCTATTATTATTTCCTAATTTCCCAATCATCCATTCTATTCAGTGCCAGCACTGTCACTGCGCTCTGCCTTGTCGGCTGTAGAACGCTATACAATGCTATACGTGGCTATACAGTGCTATACTGTATGTACTAGGTATACTCTAAAATATTTGTAACCGTAGACTGTAGGTACTATCATTAGTGAATATTTTTATTTTTACTGAATTCTTAGCATACTTGGCTAGTTTTTATAGGCCAAAATTTTTTTTGTGTTACACATTCCTTTGTAGAGGCCACGTTCATAGATTACGTTGCGTTGCATTGAGACGTTGGACTTTGTAAGTTTGACACAAAAATGCTTTTTTAAAAAACCAATGAATATTGTAAAACTGGGTTGTACTGCGAGTGGTTTATGCTATTTGGAACTGGGGAACTATGGAAAGAATACTTTACAAATGTGCTTACTTCTAAAATCTAGCACTTTCAAAACGGTCAAAACAAGTAAATAGCACTTTTTCAAAACGGTCAAAACAAGCAAATAGCACTTTTTCAAAACGGTCAAAACTAGTAAATAACACTTTTTCAAAACGGTCAAAACTAGTAAATAACACTT
>JAQFZC010008036.1:0-10575 GCA_034695205.1 Dicyrtoma fusca | reverse complement strand
CCACAGTGACTGATTGAGTCAGGTTGTATGAACTTCGGTTAAATCGACCCAATGAATAAATTATTATTATTATTATTTAAAACTGGTCACAACTGTGAGCCTAGTTATATTAGTTTTTATAGTAATTGCGGGAGAAAATATGCAAAAGAGTTTCTAGAAAAGGACACAGAGAAAAGACGTGGAAAACACGAATTACAAAAGAGGCTAGAAAAGCCCAGCTCAAATAAAATAACAGTTTTCTAAAGAAACACTAACCCCACAGAATAGAAAGGCAACAAAGACAAAAATTGTCAATAATTGAACTCATCCGCGTCAGCGAAGAAAAGACTAGTTAGAAAAACGGGAAAAGGCATACGCTCAACAAAAAGGTATAAAATAAGCAACTAAACTGTAAAATATCTGTAATTACTAGAGTAGCTATTTAAGCTAGAATAGTTAAACACGGTAAGTAATAATAAGTAATTTACAGGATTGTCAGGAAGTCCAGAGTTACATAGTACCTGGTTAGCACCAGATGAAAGGAGTTAGAGCCTCCTAGAAATTCATCATAAGATTGTATAGAAACACGTCCATAAAATTACGGGTCCAAAATAATCAATCTTTATTCAAAAAGATCCTATAAAAAAACAAGAAAATAAAATTCTCCAAAATATCCTTTATAAAAAGAGCCTGCTCAGGGGCACATCATAAATTATTAGAATTTTCAAAATTATAGTTTTCATGAAAATAAACAGGGAAAGGATCGTATCTGTAGCCCATAGAGAAAGAACTAAAGGAACTCAAGTAAGGAGTCTGATGCATCCTTTAAAACCAGATTGGGCATTCATACCACAGATTTATATAATGTCATTCAATAACTCATCGATCAGTCCTAGTAACACTTCCAGCCCACAGGAAAATACAAAAACGTTAAAATTACAGAATTCTTTTAAAAGGATTAAATAGTGGAGGATCATACGTGTCTAAAATAAATTGGGTTTACGTCTTTCTCGACGTATTTGGGCATCAAACATAGCAAGACGTAGGAGAGATCGTAGCCTAACACTGATTAGTAGATTCCTAGGGAATTAGAATAATTCACCTAAACTAAGGGTCAGTAAAGCCTACCATTGAGTAATTAGTAATACAAAATAGAATACTTTCTGAAGTAAGGAATTAGTAGCCTACCTTAGAGTAGTTAAATTTCTTGATTAAAAGGTATGGTAGCCTAACATTGTTTACTAGATTCCTAGAGAATTAGAATAATTCACCTCAAATACAGAGTTGCCTCAAATACAGTCTTACCACAGTCCACCGACGAGTGGTAAGATCCAAGAAAATCGAATATGTTCTAAAAAGGAAGGATCGCAAGACTAGGTATAGCACCAGTAGATTCCCTGAAAATAGAATATTTCCCAAAGATGGCCCTCATGTAAATGCTCAAAAGGTTTAGATTTCATACATAGGTAGGAAACCAAAAAATGAAATAGAGGTGTCAACGTAAGACTAATTAGAAGTAAAAATGTAAAACGTTTGTATAGAAAAAAGTTATTAGCAGGCCTGTACAACCTTTGCACATAATTATTTCTTAACAAATAAGGTACAACATACGGGAGATTAGCAGTACTATTAAATTGTGAAAGAAGACGGCGATCTACAGATTGTATACGCTAGCATAGCTGAATAAAAGGTTCACCGACACAATTAATAGAGGAGAATTAACGGATTGATAGAATTCATTATACGTTGAAGTTAATTAGAGGTGACAAGTATTTTCCACTGTGACGACAGACACAAAATACAACAAATCAGCCATTATTGGTACAGGTACTACATGAGCTAGTAGGTAAAAACTACCAATATAAACCGAGTTAAATCAATATTGGGTAGTGCGCACATACAAGATATATTTGGAATGTAACCAACACCAATCTAACTGTGGCCAGTAAGATCTCCACGGCACATACGGGTGATAAGAGTAGGTACACAGAAGCATAAATCTAGTTGGCCATTTACGGTTGCATTACCTACATACAACTTGACTAAGTTGTGATTTGAGCCGGAATCGTAAAAACCGCGAGACAATCAAAGTTATCGGTACTGCCCTAATTGTAATAATTGTAAGCAGCAGATACTAAGAAGACCTGTCGAAACACGGTACTAGAGGATCCATAGCATACATACCTGACGACATGGCAGCAGAGAAATTCACTAATATTAGCACCCTTAAATTAGATGCAGAAGCAGGAGAATGGGAATTATATACATCAATAGATCTACAATGGACTCAATTCCTATCATTACGAGAGTATACTAGCCAACCAGCTACATACATAGAAAGGGGACTAGAAAGCACTGTAGGAACAGGCTTGGCTGTGTCATTTTTAAATCAACAAAAGAATAGCATGGTGGGCACAGGATTGAAGGAACTACTAAATGAAGATTTCCTTGAAATTGAAAAAGGAACAGATAAAAATAAAAAGAGTAAGCTTTGAGATCTATTAAGGACTTAGCTGAGAATATAGACAATGAGTTTTTTTGTCAGAGAGTCACTCAGGGATATACCTGATAGGGACCATAAAGAAATTAGAGCCAGAAAGGTTCAAGGGAAAAGATCAGCTATAGTTCTTAAACCGCAGAGGTTGTGAGACGATCGGGTTTTATTTAACTGCTGACTTTGCTGCCTGTCTAATAAAATACTTTAATTAATGATGATTCTATGATGATGAATACTTGGGGAATGAGATCTCGTAACCTTGTCTATTAATTTAGCTACTCGCTTCTAGGCATAGTTTGAGGTGGAAGCCTTGCGGCCTCAAACCGTACTGGTCTAATTTACTCTCTCTCTCTAATTATTCTTTATATTTTACGATGCTAAATAAATAATAATAAATGGATGAACTGAAATATGATTAATTAATATTGCTCACAAATCTCCGTAAAGTACTTTTTAATACAATGCCTCGCTGAGGACTTTATTATTAATTCCACAAATGTTTAGATTTCACAAAATGATATTATTTCGAGCTCGTCGTTTTATTCTATAAACTCCTCGCCGTCCTGCTTCTGCACTGTTTCTCCTTCACCCTCCAAACGCACTCCTTCTACTTCAACGTCCACAGGCTAACTGGCTCCGTCCTCCGTCTTCAACTCTCTGCACTCCTCAATGCATACTGCACTGCGCAATATCCACTTTTACACAATACAACGACCGTCAGCTTTTGATTAATAGTCTACCGTAACTTCTAAACTTATTCTAAAAACTAAATCATTACAGTTGGCAGCGGTATTTCCCTAAAGCAAGATAAGCATTGATCCTAGAAAAGGAACACTAGCAAGCGGGTCAGGAACATAACCAAAGAACGGGAAAGCAAACATACTTCTGATTGTTTATGAAGGAGTCGTGGACTTAGAAAAAGAGATTCCAGTCATAGATTTAGACTCAGAGTCAACAACAGATGAGTGTGCATCTGTATAATCCTGCCAGCAGTCATAAACCAAAAATCCTCGAAAGAAAAAGAGTGACGCTTTTGCCATGTTCTTCGTGTAAAAGGATGGGACATGACGAAAGAGACTGCATGAAGAAGCATATTTGCACACCGTAATAAAGTGTCCAATCTTGGCAAGCCTCCTGCCAGAAAGGGAAGCATAGAAAGAGTATTTAGTTCACATTGCTTCATGATGGATGGAGAAGAGTCTCCTCAACAAGACTTTTCCATTATATGGATCAATGACTCCGCATCCACATATCATATCTGTGGAGTAGGTGAATAATTCGGAGAGTATACACCAATACAAGACGATGGATGAGTAGAATCATTTGACGGACGCAAAACAAAAGTATTAGGTAAAGGGAACATTGTAGTAATGGCATGGTTCAGTGGTACCTATACAGCATGGACCATTGAAGACGTTCTGTATACTCCAGGAACACGAAACATATTTTTGGAGAGACAGATGAAAAGGAAAGATTACATTTTAAAAAATATCCCACAGCGACGATAAAATTACTTGCTACGAAGGAGACAGACGCAGTAAAGGACCATATGTACAATGGATAGCACCAAGATATGTTCTTAGAATATGAATATGGTTAGAACAATCACACATACACACCGCGGCATGACCATAAGTATGGACCTAGGTTTATGGCATACTAGAACAGGCCATACTGCACCCAAAATAATCAGTCATAGTGCACAAGAAAAAGCTACAAAAGGCATCACGGGACATCCAAGGTCAAATAAACTGTTCCGGGTGCACTACAACTCGAAACGTGTCAACTGAAACAATAATCATAAATAATGATAAAAACAAAGACGTTGGGAATGACGTTTGGGTTCGTTGTTTTAGTTTTCCAAATGTAATCTCGTTTCGAGAGAAAATTCTCATTGCAGTATTGCATGATGACGCATCTAACTATATTAAAACCTACACAGTGGCAGATGAAGACGAAATCATAACATACGTACAGATGTTTAGAGAAAAGTTAGAGCGGTAGGGTTGGAAGGACATCATGAAATGTCATAAGGATTACTCCATAAGAGGAGTTGGGTTGATCGAACATTTGCTAGCACATAGTATAGCAATACATAGAAATGAGCGGTATCCATTTCTACTAGAAAAATACAAATCCTTTAAGAGAAAGCCAGAATAATTATGGCAGAATCACAGGGTCCGCAGCAAAGGTGGAAAGAAGCATTTAGTACAGCATGGTATTTGTACAATCGTCTCCTCGATAATTTAGATCACACCCGCACTCCATACGAAAGAAAAAGAAAATGCCATCGATTCCGTACACACGGGTCTTTGGATGTCAAGCAGTAGGAGTTACAAACGTAGACGAAAATACACAAGAAGGGTTCGAGTGTATTTGAGTAGGTTACATTAGAGATTAGAAGGTACAGATGTTATTGTCTACGCGAAGATCGCATCATAGAAACCGAAATTGTCAGGTTCTCAGAAGAAACAGTGACCAGGTCAACAACCATGGTCCAGACGGTAACAATAACACCGCTAGGTTCAGAAGCCCAAGTGCTCACATTGTCTTTCCTACATACACAAGGCGCAGCGGCGACGGTACATACATATGAAAATGTAGCAGCCCGGCCGCCAGCAAGCATACCTTCAGCACCTGTCACCATACAGTCAGCTCGACATGAAGAAGAAGAAGATACAGGTGGCGATGTTGAAATAATTGCAGTATTACCCCCAGCTGAGCCAGCACTACATCCCATCCGGAAACCAGCTCATCCCGTTTATTCAGTACCCTGGTATCCCGCACCTTATGTACCTACCCCGTTCCCATTATTGAATACAAAATCTATGATTCATCCGGCATTACTCCGTTCAGTTGCATGCTTTTATTGGAGGGGGGTAAAAATCCGATAGTTGACGCAATGAGGAGGGAATAGCAAAAGCATTGTGCTCAAATTTCCTTTGATATCATACCGCTAGTACCACATCAAATACAAGGCTAACTTTGCCTAAAATCAGAGTGGGCACTCTGGACAGAACAAATACCAGAAAAATCCTCAATCACGCAAAACTTCAGATTGCAAAGCAAATAGAAAAATTGATCCTGAATCAAGAAAAAATGATTTTAGAGCAAAGGTGCATAGCATTAAGAATACTACTAGCTGCAGTAGCCATGACGAAGAAACATATCAAGAAAGCTACACTCATAAGCATCCATATAGAACCCATAGGTAGAAGAAATATCTATGTGACCTTCCCAGAAGTTTTTGAGATAGAAGGGAAGAAATAATCTCAAATTAAGAAAATTCATACAAGGAGTCCCAGAACCAGCAGACTATAGACTAAGAATGTTACAAGAAAGTCTGGCCAGATTTAATGTCATCTCCATTTTCTCCGACAGCCATGCGTTCACAGGAGTACATAGAAACGAGAGAGTGAGCATCATCTTGGACGTAAGGGAGTTGCTGATCACAACTCACACACAACCAGTCATGAACGAAATTCTCGAATCAATACACCAAGCCAGTTCCATTATGATTGAAGATCCAATTTCATTCATAGGAGTTGACATAAAGCGAGAAACAGACGGAAATATATTCATCAATCAAGAACAATGGGTAGACTCATTGATAGAAAAATTTCACCTCACGCAAAAAGACATTGCATCAGATCCCATTAGAAACTATTCAGGTGCACATCCACCGATAGAAGCGAATCCTGATAATAATAGAAAGTTACAGACAGGATTGAACCACGCAAAGCAAGTAAAAAGGCCCGACATTGCCTTTGCAATTTCGATGCTTCTAGAGCATGAGCGAACAGGTGACGGAGCACATTAAAATGCAGCATTTACCATCCTCAAGTACCTAAATAAGCATAGAAATATAGGCATTAGGTACAGACCAGGTATCACAGCACAGTCAAAAGCTGAACAATTTGACAACAAAACGTTTATGATAGGCACGCTGCACATAGTAGAAGATATCATATAGAAACGATCATGGAAGCTGAAACATACAAAAGCATAACAACACTCATGGGAGTAGAATCTTCTGATCATTATGGAGGGGGCATGCTTTTGTCTGCAAAAATGGAGCTTCAACACACCAGAGCTTTTAGCCGAGCTACCCCAAAAATACCGCGAAATCCTACTATCTCTGTCGTGGGACGAAACTGGTTCCAATAAATCACTAGGTCTACTCTGGAATCTAGCCCCCGATTTTGTCACCTTCAACGTTCACCTGGAAACCGACATACGCCGCACAAAAATGTCAGTACTCGTTAACATTTCAAACGTTTGTGATCCCATAGGGCTGTTGTTGCCGGTAATTACAAAAGCCAAGATCATTATGCAGCAAAACTGAATGACCAAACTTAAATAGCATGACCCAATGACAGACGATATACTGCAAAGATGGTTAAAATTCGCCCGAAAACTCCCGGAACTTGAAAAAATTACAATCGTACGTTGCCTGCAATATACGAAACCTGCCTTGGTTGAAAACTACGGATTCTGTGACGAAAGTTCTAAAACATATGCATCCGTTGTATACCTACGTGTCCAGCGACCTACATACAATTTTACCTGGCTCGTAATTTCAAAGACCGGAGTGGCGCCCCTTAAGCTAGTTACCCTGCCACGACTAGAATTTCTCGGAGCCGTACTACTAATAGACTTGGTAAAGCATGTCAAAGACAGGTTATGGGCTAATTCAACAGTACACTACTGGACCGACAGTACAGTCTGCCTCAACTGGATCCACTCTGACCACAACCCTAAACTAAGGGAGCAGAAAAGGCAAAGAAAGTCATTTCAGTTTTGAGCATGTCGGCTGACACTAACACATCTGTACTAGAACACTTCGCAAAAATTTCATCTTGGCCAAAAATAATCCGCGTCAATGCACTACTAAATCGCATTTAAAACCAAAAAAGCTTTCTAATTCAAACCATCACACTCTTAACCCTAACAGAGGTCGCCCAGTCTGAGTGGTCTCTAATGTTATATATGTTTCAAAAAGAAGTCTACCTTACTAAAAGAAGCCATCCGGTCCCATCAACACCATTTGACTAAAGACCAGCGTTTTAAGAATTTACATTTTTCTAGATCTCTAGAATTTATTATGGGACGAAGGGCGATTTGAAATCGCTATTATTGCTCAAAATACCAAGAACCTTCTTATCATACCTGGAAATCATCCATCGTTTAGAGCCTTGATTCTACACACCCACTACTGCCTCGCACACGCAGAAAAACATACCTTACACAACTATTTGCGACACAAATACTGGATTCCGAATGGCACCCGACACATCAAAAATATTATTGACAAATGCATCGTCTGCTTCCGCCACAGAGCCCGACCTACGCAACAATTAATATAACAACTACCGCCAGCACGGCACAATCAAGCCCGTCCATTTCTACACACGGCAGTAGATTTGGCAGAACCGTACTTTGACGCAGCTTTACAGGCCGTGGAACCACAAAAATTAAAGTCTAGATATGCCTATTTACGTGCATGACGATCCGGGCAGTACACTTAGAGTAAGTCCCCGCGATATCATACGAGACGTTCATCCTAGCACTACGAAGATTAATCTCACGACGGGGTAAACCATCACACATGTACTCCATCCAAGGGACTAACTTCCAAGGAGCAAACAACTTCCTCATGGCAACAACTGAAGACTTGATAAATCTACTGCGATACGCAGAAAAAATCCTACCAAACATGCAGCTTGATTGCATCACATTATAGTTAAGAAACGGGAAGCGCTAAGGCTCCCCTTGTTTAAGGATTTACTGCCATAAATGGGTCCTGCAACGTATTGTTTGGCCACTGCACAGTCTCCTCGTTCGTTCCACGCACTTTGGTACTCGGCGCGCTGCCATTTACGAATTTTCCTGTGCAGAACGGAGTCACTTATTGGGATTATGGATTCTGGTCCTATTGGATACCTGCCCACCTCATTTATTATGTGCGAACTACGTGCAAATTTGTCAGCGTCCGCATTTCCTTCAAAATCATTGTGTCCCGGTATCCACGCTAGTGTTACCTGGTTATCACAAGAGAGTAGCGATAATGCATACCAACACTCCTTTACGATTGCGGATTTTGTGGAAACTGCTGCTACCGCCCCAACCGCACTCTGACTGTCACCATGAATAAAGATACTTGTTTGTCATAAGTAGAGGTTATAAAACTGGTCCTGGCGCAAAATAATTAGGACGATTTACAAAACGCTTAAAATCACTAAACATAATCATTATTTACTTAAAATATTACAAAAAACCCGCTTTTTAGCGATTTTTAAAACAAAATAAAAATATAATTTTAAAAACTCCAAAAAATCGATTAGGACGCTTTAAATTATCTAAATAATGCAAAATTGTAATAAAATCGAAGATTAATCCATTTGCCCAAAACCGCAACCCAAATTCAATTAAGTATCAGAGGATAAAACAAAATACTACAGTAAAAAGCATCTGATAATGCTGTTTAAACAATTTTTGTAGTTATTATTGTTCTTATTGTTCTTAAGTAAATAGAGGTCAAGGTTTGTATACGGTGTAAGTAAACCAAAGACATTTCCATATTTTATAAAACATACAATTCTTGTAGAGATTGCTCAACCAAAAACAGGAATAAAAAATCAAATTGTGAATGTGGGCGAATATATACTTAAAGAAATTATAATAGACATGTACAAACAAATGTACACAAAAATAATATATCACAAAAATCAGCATAAATGAATTTTTTAACTTACATTATTTTCCTTATAAATAGTGAGATCCTACAAAATGATTTCATAAAGAGAACAACACTTCTCTTTGCTAAATGTCAAACAATTACAATAAGTTGCAAAAACTCTACAAATTTTATACATCAGTATAGAAAAACTCTACTCATACAAGAAATTATAAATACTGAAACGAATAATAGCAAAAAAGAATAACTTAATAGAGCTTTATTACCAAAAAAAACAAAGTCATCACTGTCCTCCAACGAGGATAGTCCATTGAACTCAGTATACGAATCAGAATTTGTTTATCAATAGTTGTAATATCAACAATGCATCAATGTTTGTAATATGTTGACAAATATTAATTTTAAAAACACAATTGCAACTAGTTGCTTGGGACACTGGAAAACAAATGATGGGTACAGATTTATGCTGATTTCTCAAGTACAGTAGTCACTATATCTTCTGTCAGCAGCAAAGGAGGAATACCCTGAACCTTCATAAAATCCAGGAAATAATTTGTGATAGTTTCTCTTGTCCCAATGTACAGCTTAATAACCTTGATCTCCTCCAGACCTAGTTTGTTCTTAAAATACAGTATACAAGGATCATAGATGGGTTTTTTCTCTAAGTGAACATTCTCCGGTTGGTTTGTGTCTTTTTCTATTCGAATAGTTGGGTCCAAAATTAAGCCTTTCTTAGTGCGGAGATTATATGCGATGATGTCCACCCACCGTTATGAAACCATAAGTGCTGCATTTTGATTCTGATTCATCACAGCTCCAGAACCTTCAGCATGATCTGAAACCAGACAATTCGTATCTGCACTACTTGCGCTGCATTCCACTTCTCAAAGAACCTTGTAAAACGATGCATGTTTACGTTCATCCTATAAATGAACGATCTGATGCCTATCAATCTCTTTTCTGTATCTTTCTCTCTCTAATTATCTCTCTAGTCATAATAATTACCTTAGGGGAATGACATTGACTGTCATGTCTTATTAATCTGTAACTCGCTTCGCCTGGCTATTGGTAAGAGGTTAAGCCCTAAGGCCTACTTCCGTCTTGGTCTGAGACTTCTGCCTCTCTGATTATTTCATATTAAAACTCTCCGATGAAAATAATATTATAAACTGGAAATATGAAAGAATAAAGCGTGCACACAAATCTGTAAAAGTAACTGTATAACACAGAACCTTGATTAGGTATTTATTCTTTTTAATCCAAAAATCAATTCAATAATCCAAATAATAATTCCTCACAAAATGACGTAGCAATGAATCTATACTTTGATTGATTGATTGTGCGGTATTGTGCATTCGGGTTACCACCCATGACACACCGGCTGGTTTTTAGTTTACGAGTT
>JAQFZC010008035.1:0-10576 GCA_034695205.1 Dicyrtoma fusca | reverse complement strand
AATATATATTCTTAACTTTAAATCTCAGGCATATGACGGATTAGTTACGAAACAAACTAGACAGTCAGTGGACAGAACCGGATCCATCGTGACAGCCTACAAGCCAGTAGATTAATGGTGCTCTTATTTTTAACAATTTAACCTTAAACAGAACGAATTTTAAACTTTTGGTGGCGCAGTCGATTGTCTGACAGATTAAATACAAATATATAAATACGTATATATAAATATATATTATGCGATAGAACCGTGGGTAATAAATTGCCCTTTGACCGTATTTAGAGTCACTTGTTTTATTGTAGGATAATTTTACATAAATACGCCGACAACATCCTTGCAATGCCAGTTCGTAATCAGCTCATTAAAATTCACTAATAAAATTGTATGCCATGGCTCATATTATGTTCATTTGTACACCGTGGTCAGTTTGAAATAACAATAACAGGACATTACGTTTTAACTTTTTTACAATATCATTCCTCCTGTTGCCTTATTAAATATGCTACGTCCGCGAGGAGCAGTTCTTCCCATGCATTCCTCAGTGTCTTCTGTCAGCCCAAGCAGATTACAATAATTACAGAAGAAAAGAAAAGAAAAGAAAAGAAAGGACGGTATGGACATTACGACCTGACTGGTCTCAGAGGGTAGTACACATTATTGAGTGTGACTAGACCGGGAGTGTAGTCTGTTTTACTTCCAGCTGGGTTAGAGTGGTCTGCTCCGTCTGCTGTAGTAGCCACATTCGGCTTTAAGTGTCGGGGCTTGGCGTCTGGCGTAAGAAAGAAATTTGATATACAAATTGAACCCATTTATTAGACAGGAAGACATTCGATTACAGCTCCAGCGAAGGAGTAACAGGGAGAAGGAGATCTCACAATTTAGCTGGATTTGAAACTAAAACTTTGGGCTGTAAACTCGAGTTTGAGTGTTGACTTGTATAGGAAGGAATAGGATGAGGGAGGAAATGTTGTTTAAAACGTTAAGCACTCGTGGTGCTCCATTGAGGCGTAGGATCTTATCGCTTCGCTCGTCGGTCCCACTACCGCTTAATACATAACCGCATTTAACGGAAAATCATTACTAAGCATGATCATAAAAACATAGGTACTTAAATGACTAATTAGCTCTGTAATCTTCTCGCTAGTGCCTACCTGCCATACATGGATGCTTTCACGGACGTGCATACCTATAATTAGAATATATTTCCAGTGTTCGATCTGAACTAAAATTAGGCATGACATTGCATAATCTGGAATCAAATTATTAATTACCTTAAGATTAGTTATTTTTTTCTTTACTAATTATTTACCATAAAGTGACATATTATTCCCCGATGAATTATACTTACTATAGTACTTTTGAATAATTTTTGACCCGGTAACTAAGCGGAACGGGGAATTAAATAGGATTTTGCGGTAATTAATGATCCTTAAAGGCTGGAATAGAGAATTCAGTGGTAGTTGTTCTAGAAGCCTGAACTGAGTGGACTAGTGAAACGGCTGCTGGCCACACTATCAGTCAATGCTAGAGCTAAAGCTCCAAGGAACGCCAAGTTTCCGAGGAATTAACGAAATTAGTCGCAGAGAAATTAACAAGACATGGAAATCACGTTTTTGTTTATTAATTAAGTCAATATAAATTAAACTGACCAGAATGCCTTTGAGAATGCTTGGGAAGGGAGCGTTGTCTAGTATTACTATTTAATAACACTCAATTCCAGAGGTATAAACTCACTGCACAAATAGGAGGGTGTATCGATAAAAAATTGTAATAAAGTTAATAAACTTGAGCTTGAGCTCAGTGCACGGACGATGCGAGACCTAAAAGTTTAGCCAAAGTATTAAAACCGTGATGAGGATGGCAAGGCAAAGTAAGATGCTTACTGTTCCGCCGAGGAAGTAGCTGTGTTGTATACTGGTTAGTGTAGTAGTTTACAGATACATTCAGAGGTTCACTTAATCTCGGGCCACGACACAATTATGTCCCTGTTTTAGAAAATATCAGAAATTCTTCGTGGGCTCACTTGCTGGGATTTTGAAAAGGACACGTGGACACGTCAAAGGACGTCTGCCTCTCCCACTTATAGTTCTGGCCTAGGAAGGACGACTTGTTGGAAGTGCGATAGGGAATTCCGGCGGGAGACACTGCCGGCGGCTGGTCTGCATAAACGGAGGTGAATATTTGAAATGGTCGGAGATTACTCTGCTAAAGAAGGCGTCTAGTTAGAAAAGCATCGAGTCCTTGAGTCTACTGAAGCCCTTCACACCAGCCTTCACACTAACATACAATGAGTGAGTAGTGCGGAATTGTTCAACAGTCTCATGAGACGAGGAGAGTAGTTGATGTGGTTTTTGTTGGCTCTGTGTTAGTGATGAGGTGCCTTGGGTGGTGGTGGTAGCGTCTCTGTGTTGGTGCTGAGGTGTGTGGGACCGGGCTGGACTACCGGTGGGAGTTACGGTAGGCGGGGTTGTGGTCGTCGGGGCCGTCCGGAGGTGCGGCGGTGTTATTGCAGTTGTTGGGGGACTGGTGGACGTGCTTGGAGGAGCAAGGCTGGACGTCATCGATGGGCCAGACGGTGGTGGTGAGCGGGGGTTCTTGGCCCCCCGGGGGTCCTTGCAGTAGCTTGGCCCTCTTCAAACTTCGATCCTGCTGCGCCGCCCGCTCTGTGAGCGTCAACTGGTCAGTGTCCTCTCGCTTGGGGAAGTGCAGTCGAACCATCTCGTAGACGCCGTATCCCGTGAGTCCCAGCGCCACCGCGCCCGAGAAAAACCCGAAGATCTGTAACATTCAACAAGACACCATCAGCCCCAAACCCTTCTACACTTCCACACAAGTCTGTAATACCTTAATATACTATGAAAATGAGACTAACATAAAAAGCCCTCTATTTTCTTCTACTGCAAATTAGGCAAACCGGATGGAAATCTGAGAGATTTTGAATCTTATGGACGCGTCTTTTGATTAACTAGTAAGTGTTACTGGTTTACACTTGATTTTTTAACTTTACTCAAATCCGAAAAGCATGAAAAATATTTTGAAAGCGAGCTTGGATTTTAGAACAAAGGATTTCACTTCTCGCTTTGACTTGTTATTTTAAAACTGTTTTGCGGAATTGAAAAGTGCAAGGAAAACTTAGTTTGCACAAAGTACACTCTACCAAGTCCCATTAAAAACGAGTCCTGAAAACACTGGATCGCATCATAAAAGCATCATGGCGGTATTATGGGGTTATGATACTATTAAAATGAGTTTTAGATGTATTTTTTTGGAGGTACCTCACCATAATCGCATCATGCCCGTATGATAGGCTTAATAAGATTAAGATGCTTGAAAACGAATCATTAAGTACAAAATCCATATAAGATTATGATAACAGGTTTAATGCTTTTTAAGTGCTATTGTATGGGAATTGCTTGATAATTCGATTTAATAATTAAAATCCGATGGCAAAAATAAGAAAATCGAGTAAGTTGTATGAAAACGATATAGAAAAGGTCTATTGAATAGTTAATGTGCTTATTTATAATCGTTATTGAGAAAACATTGATAATAAATTCATTTTAAAAAATTACGGGAACATTGCATAAGAAAATTAACACATTTAAAAAACATTTCTCATTACAATCGTATTGAATTCGCATTATATTGTGCAAAAACAAAACATCAATTTGATGCGATTTGCAGGCTTAAAATAGGACTCACTTTTTGGCTCTTTCGATGTGATTTTGATGGGATCCAGATGGAGTGATGTGGTAGAGTGTTCATACTTGGTTTTCTTAACCTTTTAAAAACACTGAAAAACTGAAAAGTTCTTTTTCAAAATTCAAGCTCGCCAAAAGTTGTTAAAAGTTTCAAAGTTAAGTTCAAAGTTGTGCAAACCAAGCTTTAAACGCTCTTTTCCAATCTGTAATCTGTTTTATAATTGAACCTCATACGGAGGAGTTGCGAACATTTATTTTTGATTTTTTCAGAGCTTACTGTCAGATACTGTCTTTTGAAGATTTGCTTATTGAAAATCAAAAAAAATCAGTGTTCGACTATGTTATCTTGTGGAAGTGTTTTGCAGATTTGGTTTGTGAAAATCAAGTGTTCGACCATGTTATCTTGTGAAAGTGTTTTGCAGATTTAGTTTTTGAAAATCAAGTGTTCGACCATGTTATCTGGTGAAAGTGTTTTGCAGATTTAGTTTTTGAAAATCAAGTTTTCCGAGATTGAGTCTCCAAGATGTGGTTTTGTTGATGTAATGGTTTCGAAAGTTATCATGAAGTTCAGTGCCTACTTCCAATACAGGGGCAATACATTTATAGACAAAATGGCAATAATATTCGGAAACGATTTTGAGCTAAATTCCCACTTTGGTTCAGCGAACCTTGAATAATTTTGACTAACTTGCCTCCTATTAATATACTCAACCCTCAGACAGGAACTATTCCCCAACACATTCTGTCTTGAACTCTCAAGCGCTTTCAATCTGGAATAGTGCTGTAAAAATATGTTGTTCTCTCCCCGTTACTGTTATTACAATGCTACAGCAGCTTTTACAATTTACAAGCACTATTAAAATTCAAACTGTCCAATTAATCTACACTCTATTACTGCACGGAACTACAATAAAATTGCATTCTCTATACTTTATACAACTCGCTTTGCAATTTTTGAAAATCCAATTCTATATTGTTTTGTAATTTACAATGCCACAAGTTTTAAGTAGGGTTGTAATTATTGCGTTATATTCACAATCACAATTTGAAATGTTAATTCCTACCAGGCTGCTCCCGTACTGAAACATTAAGCTCTGGTTAGTTGTTAGTTCAGTCTGAGTAAGTCTGCTCTAAATGCATCTACCTACATATTGACATATGTAATGTACAAAAGCAGTTGTAAAAGTTGGTCAGTTGCCGTGTTGGCAAGTAGCTGACTGATCGAGTAGAAAAGTTGGCAAGCAGTGGAAAAGTGGATTTGTCAATTCTCCAGCGGTGCAGTAGGAGAAGGTGACCATTAGGAAAGACAGAGTAGGGGCGTGGTTTCCGGTTGGGGAGGTCCAAGGGCTGTCCACTTATCGTCAGCTGAGAACTTGCCGGCAAGGGGACGCAGCAGCCCAGCCTCCCTGCTGCCTACGAGCTCTTGTAAGCGCTCGTAAGCGCTCGTAAGCGCTCGTAAGCGCTCGTAAGAGCTTTCAAACCTCACATTGCCTTAGATGACGAAAGGTGGAAGGATGGACTACAAAGGAAAGGGAAATAAACGAGTGTTGGACTCACACTTGCAGCCAGGAGTTGATCACGTGTCACTTTGGCTATGAGCGGATACGACTGCTGGTAGATTTTAGTAAGGTGGACTATGAGCGCAGAACTCCCCACGAATGCTGCAAATTCCATCGAGTAGATCCCGATTGCCTGCGTAACAAGAAACAAGACTCATTTTAAATATCTCCTCTTCAAAAACCATACAGTCACTTATTTTACGAGTCAAATAAAGTTAAATTCGGACAAGCAGTTTTAGACCTTTCATAATATTTGATGTCAAATAAAAGCCTACCGTAGCCTCTACAGGCCTCTACGCTTTCACCAATTTCCCATTTCCCTGCTTCAGCTCCGGCTTTATTCAAAGAGTGAACAGCGTTGCTTAAGCAATTAATACGGAATTGATGTGAAACCAAGGAAAGCTTAGTAGCAGCATCGTCCTTGCAGTTTTAGTTAAATGCTGCTATACCAAGAAAAATTGGGCAAGGCCTCAACCCATCCTCCTCCACCAAATAAACTCTGTCATCCGTCCTCATCTCTAACTCATCTTCACTAATTCACGTCCTCTCGTCGCTGTCTCTACCATTCTTTATAATGGTAGTTTCCTCACACCTTCATGAATAATTGGAGAGTCAGTTTCGTAGGAGCCACTGGACACCACTTAAACAGGAGATAGGTAACGACATCCACGTACACACCCTGCCTACTGTCTTCCCATAATTTAATTCGACGAAAATTTAATAGCTCCATTGAGCTGAGTTGCGGTCTTTCCTCATTCCTCAGATCCTCTACTGATTCTGGGGCAGTTCTTCAAATTATTTTTATATTTTTAACTAATAAATAAAACGAGGCATAAAACCTTTTTTCTGGGTTTGTTTAAAAATAGGTTTGGCCAAGACAAAAACCATCTTTTCCTAATTTTTTTCTGTAAAAAATGAAATTAGAACGCTGGATTTGAAGGGATGAGCATTTGGTTTTTTGAGCTTCTTGATGTTTTGTGTGGTACAAGGGTCTAGAATTTATAAAAGCTGAAATGTCGTATGTTTGCTACTTTCATTTCGTCCACTACCTACTTTTTAACTACTTTGAAGGTGCCGTGGCATCCAGTACTGTCTACTACGAGTGCTCTATGTGCCTCCTTCATAATATGTACTTAGTATATCCCTCTTTTATGCACAGAATCTGCAAGTAATTTTGCTTCGTAAAGTCCGAATTATATTAATTATTTTATCCACTTTCAACAATGCCCAAGTACATTATCTTTTCTGGTTTAAAAATAAATATTTCAACTGAACGCATTCAGTTGCTTAGTGTCATCCAGTGGCTAGTCTGTGTCAAGTTTGTGCATGATTCAATTGCGGCGCGGCAAGTATGAAATGAAACACTTAAGTGGGCCTTCAATCTCAATAACTGGAGGCCAATGATTGGAGGGGACCCCTCAGCCCTCACGTCCCCTTCACTCTATGAGGGGAGGGTGAGAGGAAAAATTGGAAAAACGTTTGAGGGGAGGGCAGAGTGAGAGGACAAATTGGAAAAACGTTTGAGGGTAGAGCAGAGTGAGGGCAAAAATTGGAACAAAGTTTAAGGGGATGGCAGAGTGAGGGGAAAAATTGGAAAAACGTGTGAGGAGAGGGCAGAGTGAAGGGAAAAATTAGAAAAACGTTTGAGGGAAGTGGATGGTGAAGGCAAGTGAAGTGCCGAATGCGTAGTTGAGAGGAGCAATGCTTACAGTGGCTTACACTGTCTCCGGCTAAGGGGGCCCCAACTATAAATCCCAAACGCAATGATAATCCCAGACCTCCTGGATTTCGATAAAATATCGTATTTCAGCGACCGAGGATTTCATTTGCAGAATGCAGACCCGGCGTATATTTGAGCCCCGGCGCTTAATACATGTGACTGTTGAGGTGACATACCATTCTTCGGTAGTCGAAGGGGAAGGCGTGGTAGAGCAAGGATATGTCCAGGAAGAGGAGGAGCAGAGTGACGAGCACAGTGACGAGGATGACAAAGAGCATTAGTCGAATCCGATCGACGTAAGGCAGCGAGAAGAGTCCGTAGTAGGCTGTGCCGGAGGAACATAAACAACCCAAGCAGACGACGGACGTGATCTGGAAAGAGGAAGAAAGACATATGAATTCTCCACAATTCTCGTCCCAGTCTCTGACGTCTCTGAGTCAACGTAGCCACCAACTGTCACCAACACAGTGGAGGAAAGTACTTTAACGGATTTAGCTCACCAAAAGAATAATTCTGAGAATTCCAATGGTTGTTTTGAGGTGATTTATGTCGCAGTACATGGAGACGGGACCACCGATGCTTCGCCCTTCCGAGTCGTCCATCTGCAAGGCAAGAGTTCAAATCACAATTATTAGCTCACTCAAACAGGCCCTCACTTTGACAGAGTGCAACATATTCTGCCAATGGGCCCCAACCCCTTGAAATCAGTCATTATCATTTATGACGCTGAGGCAGTGGAATGTCAAGTAAGTAATTCCAGCCTGTCTCTCAAACATTTTCTCACACTTTTCTCCCTCACACTTTCGCCTCCCAGTCTACTCGCTCACCTCACTTCTCACTAGCCTTTCTGTTACTTGACATTTCGTAGATACCTATACGCGGGGCTGGGACTGCTTTGCAAGTCCAGAACGAACTCTACTCATATTTAGTAGAGTGAGTGCCAACAAGGATTATTGTGCGGGACAGAATTTATTTAGATCTAGCTTAAGATACGGCTATTTGAATGCAGCAAGGCAGCTGCCATGGGGCTGTCCATAAATGACGTTTGCAAAAAAAGGAAACAATTTCCCCCCACCTACCCTCTGTCATTGCTTGTCATTTTGCAAAGACCCCCACCCCCCTTAAGAACGTTTGCATTTTTTGTAGCAATCTATTAATTAAAAGGAGTAGTTAAGTCAAATAGAATGTCCAACTTTTAACCCGGATCCGGGACTTGAAAAGGTTGCAAAACTTATGCGTCTTATTAATCACCCTTCTCGGAATAAGCAGAAAAACGGTGACAGAAGTTTTTGAAGTCCGTTCCTGGACCATATTTTTCGTTCCGTTCCTCGGAAAGATAGGAACGAAAACATGCAGGAACGGAACGGAATGGAACGGAAAGTCTTGCTCCTGCCAACTTTTTTAAATGTGCACAACTTAGCACTACCTTGCCACGATAAATCCGGAATTGGTAACTACATGCTGTATAATAATTTTATTGCAATTGCGCGTATTACGCACAATATGCGACGCAATTTTAAAAATTTAACTTGAAATGCGATAGTTGAAATTTTTTATGCAATCGTAAGGGAATTTTTTCAGCCAAACCCTTTTGCAAGTTTTAATTTTTAATTACATTAGCATAATGGTGAATCGCGTAGTGTGCACAAAAAAATCAATCCATGCGTCTATCAAACTACGTTGTACACAATGTGCAAATCACATTAGGAAAGTGTAAAACGTTCAAACCGTAGTATTTTTAACATTTTTAAACGAAGAAATGCTTAATTTTACGCATTTTTTAAAAGCGCGAAACGTGGTTTTACACTCATAAAAAATGCAAATGTGGTTCTACACCTTTAAAGAAGGGCAAAGTGTGGTTTCACACCGTCTCAGAAAGGGCAAAACGTGTTTTTGCACCCTTAAAAAAGTGAAAATCCCGGCTTTACAACACATTTTTAAAAAGAGCAAAACGTGGTTATACACTTCTAAAAGTGTAAAACGGGGTTTTACTCAGTAAAACAATTTAGTAAAATCAAGTACTACAATTTTTAAAACCGTGTAAAACTGCGTTTCGTATAGTAAATATGTAAAACCACGTTTTGTACATTTCAAAACACTGAAAACCACGTTTTGCATTTTTTTTAGTATCGGTTTTAAATGGAAAGGCAAAATTATTTTTTTGCAAACGCCATTTGATGCCTTAAGCATTGGAATATACTATTGAGCTGTGGGTTGTGTTTTGCGTAGGGTCAAAGTGTCAAATCATGGCAGGGTACATCAAAAACTAAAAGTTTCATCGGGCAAAACTTGCAAACAAATGGTGACAGGGTTACCAGGTACACTATTATAAATGACGTTTGTATTTTTCTGATATTTTCTCCCCCCTCCCCCAAAAGTATGCATTTTTTAACATTAGCTTAAATGGAAGCTCCAACCCCCTACCTACCGTCGTTTGCAAACGTCATTTATGGACAGCCCCTTGTGAATCCGGACATTCTATGATATCTAAAACAAAATATATATTTCATTAAAAGTTGTACTACATACATAATAAATAATTTTTTTTAAGTCAAGAAAAGTTTGGAAGAATTGGACCTTTAAGGTCAAGGGAGAGCAAGTTTTTGCTTCTTCTATACCAAACAATATATTTTGTGTTGTATAGTTTTTTTTACTCTAATAACTTCGGTGTATCGCACCGAACAAAAATATCAGAATCAGATAAGCTTGTGTAAACGTTTTTTCTCAGAGCCCCCACCCTCCTCCCTTGTTTTCCGTCATCCTGAGTTACCACCTACCTTTACCCCCACCGTCCCTCATTTGCAAACGTCATTTATGGACAGCCCCCATGCTCCACTCATACTCACATCCTCTAGAGCTATTGCAAATCACTACGACAAACTACTACAGCTAGGTCAAACTAGGGCACCTAGAGGTTGCCACATTTCCACACTACCTACTACTACACTGTCTTTATCGCCTGGTTGTACAAGTAAAACTAGGGCAGTTCAAAGTAGCCCCCAAAATTTATTTCACGACAGTCACTATCCACTATGCCAATTCAATGATTTAATTAAATCGTGCGGCGTCCAAGCTCTTGGTCAAATAATTATGTATTCTTTATCTTGTGTGTATAAAACCCTTTTATTAACCAATGCATATTAAATATAAAATCTAACTGTATACCGCTATTAAACCGAAATACCTATATTATATATTTATTGAATAAGGATTAATTAGACACTTTGCTTTCGGTACGTGCACAACATAAGCCTTGCAAAGTATGTTTGGTGAGACCTCCCGATTTTCATGAAACTTTTTGTGCACGCACTGACCATTGTACTTTGTGTAGGGTAGGTGCACCTAAATGTGACTTTTCGACAAGTTTTGAATTGTACCTCATGGAAATCTAAGAGGATGAATATTTTCGAGACTTAAAAACACCATTAAATACACTGAAAAATTCAACACTTTTATCAAAAGATAATTTTTAAATATTCTGCAAACTGACTTAAAAAAAATGTTGCAGTGAGTGAGTCTAGCATACTCGAAAATTACCCACTGACGCTTAATTGTGATAAATTCTGATATTGTGAATTTTGACTAGCAAGGTTTTG
>JAQFZC010008034.1:0-10577 GCA_034695205.1 Dicyrtoma fusca | reverse complement strand
CTAAATCGTTGAGCTATTTCCCTGTACTTGACTCTCATTGTTACACACTCAACTTTGCGCCTCTGACTTTATCTTTATCCATGTTTCTATGCGCCACCACAATTGGCTTTCTAAATTACTTCCCACTAAATTGTCCTGTTTCATCATAGGACTCAGTAGTTGAGTGGGGCTAGGCTCTGTCATGTTATTAGAAGTCTGTGGGTTCGACTTCCACCAACAGTCCGATATTTTTAGTGGGATTTTTAAAAAAAAGTATTGAGTTTCGGAGTCAAAATCGCAAAAGCGAGTCTCCACAGTAGTACGTGGTTCACTGTTCATTGTTGTTGTTGGCTATTATTGGTATTCTAAATCAGCTATTTTCCTGTACTTGACTCTCAGTACACAAAACTTGTAAATTCAATTGTCGTCCTCCTTTTGGTCATCTTTCTTGACTTTGGACTTTATTTTCTGCTGGTAACTGCTTTGATTTTGCCATGAGTGTTTTATCCCTAATTTTATGTACCGTGTGTTCTGAGACTGTGCGCTGGTCTAATAGTGTGTGTCAAATCAAATTTCTGTATTTGCAAAACGACATTTTTAATTACGGTACTTTAAATTTTATAAAAATACATGAATTAGCCTTTTAAGTTCCTCGGCTAGACAATAGCTTATTTCCCAAACATAGATCAAGCATTGGACCACGCAGGTTGCGCATTTGAAAAATAGCAAATTTTAAAGTAAATCTACTCTACTAGATGTGTTGTAAATAATCGGTCATGAATAGGTTAAGTGAAAGGTTCACTAACCAGATGTGCAATCAAGCACATTAGTAGTTTGTAAGCTCACAGAATGTGAGACAATAAACTAACTTAAAAGCCATAGCTAATTGTAATTATTGTAAAACCACAGTAGTGGTCATTACAATTAGGTAGCTCAGAAAAAATAATTGTAAAGTCCACGTAGACTTATTCTAAAAAATAAGTGCATTCAACAGCAGAATTTAAGATGTCAGCTAGTGCATACCGGAAACGAATAAGTAAATATGGGATGTTGTTAGTTATTTGAAACAGATTGTTTGTAACACATTACAGATTACGAATAACACTCGTCAGTATCTCTTTGAGAGGTACAAACCCAACCTACCATTGGTATTCTTTGACTCTATTAAGAATGTGTCTCCCGAGCCATCTAAGTTAATCAGCACCTTCGGCTGCAAACATTGCATAAGTGTATAGATTTATACTCATCATCAGCTACGATAGACTTTGACGGGAGCGGTCAATAAATTCGAAAACGTCCGTTAGTCATGTACAACTGAGTCTCACGATGCATATTTTTCTAAAGAGTCTAGCCAGGAAACTAGAAGCCCCACAAGTCTTCAATATACAGGAATACTAAAATATATAGATATACAGGGAGTAGATAGGTAATTATTTGGTCGTATATAGAAGAGAGTATTAAAAAAGGCGACAGACTCAACAGGGCAACAAAATTCACCACAGTTGAATAATATACGCTGAGAGTAGGCAGAGACATAGCTATTTTCAGGGTTCTCATCCAAAGACAAACAATTAAAGTCTGAAGGCAAAAATTGAATGCGGTAGCAGTTTTAAGTTTTTAGGTCCAGACAACAGTAGCAAATGGGACTATACGTCAGACACAGTGTCATGAGGAAGAAGATATTCACAAAAAGAAGCTTCAATCTTGGATAAAAATAAGAAGACTCGCACCTGAGAAGAAAAACATTGAAGCTTGGATGAAAATAAGGAGATTTCGGAAGATCAGATTCTAGACTACAATAACGGATGAACATTTTCAAGACGCTCAAGTGAAAAATCATTAGATGAATAATTCAAGATTTTAGAAGGAAAGAAAACTCATGTAACTACATCGCATAAGTAGATGAAATTTTCAGAGACAAAATCAGAAGACATGAAAATCTTGGCAGAAATTAAGATTTAAAATAAATAAAAAAGAATCTCAGGTCTCCAAGTTACTCTCAATGGATAAAGATTTTCCAGGTGACAAAGTGAAGCGAGTATAGAAGTGGAGCGCTTCCTGAAAGGTCAAAGCTACACATCTCAAAGGAAGAAACACGAAGACGTGAGGAATTGATCATCTTCGTTGAACATACGTCCATACAGCACTTTCACGCAGCGAAGCAGAGTCGTCACAGCTTGCCCCACGGCCGTCAAGCACAGGAGCAGATAAGCAGAAGCAGAGTGAAGAGAAGCTAACGTAGTATAAATATAAGGAATGTCTTTAAATTTAAGTCTGTTAAAGTAAGCATTTTAAAGGGAATTAGTAGTATTCAGATTTAATGTTAAATGACTATTAAGTAGGTAATTATTACAAGGTTAATTGTAGACAATAATTACTGTTTAGACTTAATACAGAAATTTCGTTGGCATTGATTGGAAATAAGAAATAATTCATTTTCATAATACCATAAATAGATTTGCTTATCGGTTGAACGTTTTTGATTAGATCAATACATAACGTGCCGTGTAGGTAACAAGTGGTTCGATCGGGTAGTTTCCCTTCGTTTCAATGTTTACCTACGATTAATTCATTTTGGAATTATAGGTACATAAGTGAGACTTGTGGAACTTGTAAATGCTGACTGAGAAGAAGTTTGCCTGGTGTAAAATCACGCAAAATCTCATACTAATTGCAGTAAGAGAAAAGGTTGAGTGCACCAACTGTCTTGGTAAAGATGCAATGCACGCATGGAATTAATAAATTACTACTCGATGTAGCAGAGCGGTCGACAAATCACTACCTGAGGTAGCAGAGCAGTCGATTTAAACCAATTACGCTTAATGCTAAGAGAGCTGCTGAATTTGTGCATGTCAACAGGAATTCTAGATCACAAATTTTATAGTCAGAATTAGGCGCAGACAGGTGAAAGGGCAATTACAAATTATCCAGCTTTGAGCGGTCAACAACATTAAATTGTGGTAACTTAGGGTCGACCTGTCACTTTGCGAGTTCTAAAGGCAGAAGCTGAAGACAAATTATTCTTTTCTACGGATACCGGCGGAAGTATTGATAGCAAGGCTAATATCTATTTAGTCTGGTTAGAACAACTTTTTTGTTCAATTAAGTATTTTACTGCTTGCATTTTTATACAGGACAGAGTTGTTGAACAAAGTATTAGTGGAAGCGTCAATTTTGTATTCCAAAACGTCTCGTTAGAGGCTTATCTTCAACAAAACACTATCTCAGTCAATTTGAGTAGAATAAAATAAAAGTTTGTGGTAAATTGAGTTCAGGCAAAGCATAGTATTCTCATGTAAAGAGAAATACTATTAGATTAGTAAATCTGATGCTCGGCCAGTTGATTGAAAATTAACTGTTTTGTGACGTCAAACAAAAGAACAGCAAGTGCTCTGCCTTCGTACACATTTAAAAGTAAAAAAAGTCCTTGAATTATAATAATGAAGGGAAAAGGAGAATTATGATTTTTGCAAATCTTAGAAAAGTGATGTGATTAAACTACCACCCGATCTAAACACCTGTTACTACATGATTCGAAGGTATGCTCAGTAGTATTGATGCCGTAATTATTATGAATGGGAACACAGTCAGAGTCGCAGTTACACATCACATAAGTTGAATAGCCGGCCACGGCGTGCTTCTGGATACCTCCTGCTAAATACACACATTATTACAGACATGTCATTATCCACATCACTTATATGTGTTTAACATTCTGATTACATATATGTCCTGATTATAACATAAATGCCGATCTCATCATAAACGGATATATACAGGGTGTATGGGAATCCGCCCATGATCACATTACAACACCTTCCTTTATCACTTAGTAACCAACCCCATCCGCACCTCTGCTACCAGTCCCATGATGCCCTTGTACTCCTCTCATGCCAGCTCCGCTGTTCCTCTGGGGGGCAACATCATCTTCCTGGCTTCTGTCGGTTGTCGTCTGGAACCGTAAAAGGGTGATCTCGTCATGACTCTCGTCAATAACTTGATGTTGATTATCCTCATAGTCATCCTGGGTGCTTGTTTCAAACCGTACAAACACTAGATTAATCTGCAGATCTGTTCTTCACCGTTTCCGAACCCCTTTGGTTGCTTCATATAGACTTCCTTTTCGACCGGACTGTTCAGGAATGCTTTCTTTACATCAGACAGCATAATTTTTATCCTTTTGGCTGCCATGATGTTTAAGAATAATCTTACCGATTCTGCAAACAAATGTAAAAGTCTCCTTGAAGTCAATTCCGGGTCTTTGCGAAAACCCTCTAATTACCAGTCTTGCTTTGTAGCTGGCAATGCTGACATCTTGGTTTTTCTTTATTTTATAGACCCAACGGTTTTATAAAATCTTCACATCCTTCGTATAGGGCTGGTGGTCTACCAGTTGCCAGCTGCGGTTGACGCGATGCGCATCTAATTCCTTCCTCATCGCTTCCATCCACTTCTTCTTATCTGGACATAGCCCCTTCATCCGACTGTGATTCATCTTCCTTCCTGAGTTTGGCCAGGCATTGGAAAGGCTTCAGCCATTCTGTAGGTTTCAGCTCCGCTTTTGATCTAAGTCATTCCCTAGTCGGGAGTAGGCCCTTAATTTTCGTAGCTTTCCGCTTTGGTTTGGCTGGAACTGGCTCCAGAACTTTTGATTCAGCTGAGGTAAACACCGCTTGATCTGGTTGCTCACTCGCTTCAATGTCCGAAAAATCCAGTTCTCGTACATCCACATTCTCGGAGTTAATGACATCCTGAAATTTCTCAGGGCTGCTATTTATCGATGGTTTGAGCACCACCGTCCTGGAAGGTGACTTCTGGGCTTCAGTGTGGACTTCATTGTCAGCACAGCTGCTTACTGCCTTTTCCTTCGAGAAGTCTGTCTTCTGTAGTGTCTGCTGCACCTACTGACGAATCCTTGATGACTTCATCTTCGGAACTTGTTTCTTCATAGAACAGGTTTTTTCCCACTTCTTTTCCAGTGAAGACCCCATCTTTTGAAGAAAGCTCCTCATCTTGATAGATTGAGCGCTCATCCTGATCTTGTGCGATCACCGGTTTCTCCAGATCCTTGTCATCAGGCAGTTGATCCTCAACTTCAATCTTGGCTTGGGTCATCACATCCTCTGAAAATAATTTGTTATGAGACCCATATACCTTATTTTTCTTTTGATTGTAGACCCTTGTCCTCTGGGAGTATATCCTACAAGAATACACCTCTCGCTCTTAGTATCCCAGTCGTCCTGGGTGTGCCCTGGTAAATAGTGAAAAACTACACACTGACATGTAGGCCTTTTCATAATCTTCAACCTTAACTTTCTCTTGCGCATGGGCATCATAGGCTATAAAATGTGTATGATCTAACTTTGTTGTCAGTTTTTGAAGATCTTCCTCGACAGTGTTGATTTTTCTTACCCTCCAGGTGCTGCTAGCGTCTGCGGAAATTTGTTTTTGAAGAGATTTGAACTGCACTGACAAAACATTGAGAGCGTTAAGTATTTTCTCACACTTCGTCATGATCGGATTTCTTGCTGAAGAGCACTACGTTGCACAAATTCACTAGCACAATAAGTCCCAAACGATGATTATTGATGAATAACTCTCATCCGGTTCGAAAGACCAATCAACGGGCCCGTAAATATGGTGTGCAAATTGCTAATGGTGATATGTGCGCGACGTTTTTGATGATGGTTTTGTTTGGTGTTGGCACACTGGGTAGTAAATAAACGTAATTAATGATAAAAAACTGAGATGGATTTTATAGTTGCATTTATTAAGGCGAAGATCACTGCAGAACTCTCAATAAAACCTAATTGTATACAGGTGAACTTATTAACTATGGGTAATTTAAGTTACTTCGATTAAAGCTAAACGGTAGGTACAATTGCTTAAGGTTTACAAGGAAATCAACTTTACAGCACTACTGTTTCTTAGCCAACAACTTGGTTCCAACTGCCACTGCTCTCAGTGCAGTGCCTTATATAATATTGACAGATTCACTATATAATTTATAAATAGTAAATACAAACGTTGAGGTTTTAACAATATTGACAATAGTACATTCATTTTGTTGGATTACTGTATGTTGTTTTATAAATAAATCCGAAATTGAAAAAAACTTGAACAGTAAAGATTTATTGGGTTACCGAGCTTTCGAGAACAACCTGTTCTCATCTTCAGGGTTACTTAATATTGACAATGAACAGTGTGATCAGTCACTTACGACAGAAAACCTGAGCTTCCAGAACTATATATAAATTACTTGAACGTTTCATGACCTAAAAAGATAAGATATTTATGGAAATAATACAAAGGATGAAGATAAAAGACTAAAACAAAGTATTATACAAGTAAGTGGAAAACTTAGAGCGTATTGGACTTTCAGGTTGGTTATGGTCAATGCGGTATGAGGATGCTACTAAACGCATGTGGTCCATGTTTGACCCATCAGAACTTCGGAATTCGGACAAATGATTACTTGGTAATAAGATATGATCTTAATCATACCCGTGAGGACCATTATGTGTAATAATACCGGACCGGAGGTATATCCTCTAGGTTCGGTATAATTGACGTTTAAAAGTTAGGAGATGGGATATGTCATGGTAGTGGCCAGAGAGGGTTTTTTCCTAGTAAGCTATAGCATACGTACACATGATGTATACACGATCTACATAGACCGAATAACAGAAATATTGAAAGAAAATGGGATAAGCGGAATAAAGATTTACTTAGCAGAAATTGCCATCCTGATGTATGCGGACAACATTGTGCTAATGGCACCGAACCCCCTGGACCTACAAAGGCAGATAGACACCCTCAGCGCCTTCTTTGATGAAAACATACTAACAATAGTCAACCTAGAGAAAACAAAAGCAGTCATCTTCAGAAGAGCAGGAAGAATTCGGAAAGAAATCAGGTTTAGATGAAAAAACAGGCCAAAAGAAATAGTTAACAAGTACATATACCTTGGGGAACCTTTCAAAAGCAGCGGAACGAAGCGAAACAGAACTTCTTCAACAAAGCCAAGAAAGCGCAAGTCAAATTTTTTAAACTGTTCTACAGGGCCCGGAGAACTGACGTAGGAATCTACATAAAGCTATTTAACTCTCTAATGCAATCAATACTGCTGTATGCTGCCCAAATTTAGGGCTTAAGATACAGAAATGAATTTGAGAATTTTCAAACCAACTTTCTAAGAT
This sequence comes from Dicyrtoma fusca, assembly GCA_034695205.1. NCBI lineage: Eukaryota > Metazoa > Arthropoda > Collembola > Symphypleona > Dicyrtomidae > Dicyrtoma > Dicyrtoma fusca. The sequence continues at coordinate 3,399 of JAQFZC010008034.1, read as the reverse complement.
TGACAAACAGTGCGTCTCTGACTCCAGGGTGGATGTTAAGACTGGAAATGGGAGCCAGAAATGTTAAATTGCTGCTATTTAAAGCGGTACTGAGATTTATATGGCCAATCGAAAGCAAAGGAGAAGAATCAATTATAAGCAACTGTTACCTGGAAGTGAAGAAGCAAACAGAAAAGATGAGAAATATAACTGGTTTGTGCAAGTGAGGAAAATAATTGATAAAGCCGAAATGACACAGCACTGTAAGCAGCTAAGTGAGGAGTACATAGACAAAAATTGGAAGATGACAATAGAATACAGACTACATTGCATAAATAGTGAGGTAAGGATAAAGCAGAATAAGACGACCCGCCCTAAATTCAGATTGTTTAAAACCCACGCGACAAGAGCAGAATTCTACGAGTGAGGCTTGCAATGGAACAAGATCAAACTGATCTAAAGCTTGAGATGTGGCCTAACTAGAATAGTAGTTAGAGCAAAGCAACGACACTCAACGGAATACTGTGGAAAAAGGAACCGATCAATTGCGAACTATTTAGGAAGGAAAGACAGGAGCTATACCACATGATGTTCGTGTGTCCACACTATAAAGCATCGGAAAGAAAGTTCCTACACGAAGTCATGACAAGAAAGCCGAAACGTGATAATTACCTAAAAGAAGTTTTTGATGGGACGGAAATGGAAACGGTGATAAGCAGCATTAGCAATTTCTGGGATGAAGCCATAAAAATAAGAGAATTCTATTACGAATGCACAGATGAAACACAAAACGTGACGTAAAATCAATCAATGACCCTGCGGAAGAACGTTTTTAGAGACGTGACAACTTCCCGTTAGAAAGTGAGCGCCAACCCGAGAAGCAACTTAAAAAAGGTACCTTAGAATTTGCCCCATAGAAGGGAAAGAATGTAGTACAAATAAGTAACCAATAACATAAAACTATGACTGTAAATAATGAAGCATGAATCTTGTAAAATAAGAACAAAATCAACGTCCTTTTTTATCTTTTTAATTCATTTTGAATGTTTATATCTCAATCACACACTTTTAGCTTTTGCGAAAAACGGACCTGTAAATCACTGTAGACCTTTATGCATATAACACCAATCGATATTTGTTGTATGGGCCAGATGGCCAAATCGCCAGAATGAATATCCTTATTAATTTATTATTATATGGGACATGTCATGGTAGTGGACGGAGAGGGTTTTTTACGTGGTAAGTTATATTATCCGTATGTATACACAGGCATCTACACTTTCGGGCTGGAATATTGCAAGACATTAGTATACGATTGTACAAGCCCCTTGCGTTCTTGTAATTTTATTGATTTTTGTTCAGGTTTATTTCTGAGGGGGGCAAGTTGGGCAGCCAATTTTTTTTCTCAAACGATTCTACATTCATATCTCCTGTCTGAAGGTACCTAGTTTAGGTTTAAGGGAATAGGGGGTATTCGTAAGATATTTCAATTAGAAATTTCCATTAGTATACAAATGAAAGCAAAAGTGGCGCAAAACTTTTGTGCTTACTTTAATTGTAATTCCGAATTTACGAACTTGAAATTTTGGTACAAAACACTTCGGTTTAGGTACTTCAAATATGTGACTTCAAAAACCAAATATAGTGCTTTGGTGATTGACATCGAACTTAGTAGTTCGAAACAGTAGTTCGGTACGTGCAGAACCCCGTACACACCAAAGCCATAAGAGGAGTCTGAAGTTGGCGGCCAGAGAGAGAGGTTCTTTGGTCTCTTATGTCCACCGTCTTTGGACTCAGGTCTTGGTCTTTGGTGTTGCTTTAGTGCACACAGGGTTTCCTCACGTACCGAATAACTGTACGCATTCGGGGGTGTTGAACCTGGTGAGCTGGATTAACATCTCTTATCGAGATACGCCCGGAATTTTCTACAGAGAAAAATGGACAGTTTTATTTGACGAGGATAGGGAGCTCAGGCAAACCTGCCCTCGCAAACCTGAACGGACCGTACATACGTTCGCGATTGGAGATTCCTGGCATAGATAAGCCTTTTAGTTCCTAATTAGACTAGCTATGCGGGAATCTTTTGGAGGTAGATAGAGGCGAGCAGGAATAGCTTAAAGACGATCTACGGGTTCTTCAACTCTCAATATTGGTTCGTTCTGATAGCAAAAATTCCTAAATTAAATTTGAATCATTAGAAAGGGGTAGGCAATGGTCCCATATTGTGGACTGAGCCAGGAGTGACGTAGTGCAATCCATAAGTGTGCTACTGTCACGACACCCCAAAGATACATACATACATACAAAGTCTTAAGACGTGAGTCCACAATCAACGGACAGAGAACCTCACTCTCTGGCTGCCAACTCCAAACCCACCCATACTAACAGGAAAATGAAAGAGATTCCAAAAAAGTAATTAAGCTGCTGTTTTAGATCTACTTTTCAGAACGTTCCTAGATCTGGGCGTCTTTTCATGTGATGAAGAACTCTGTGCTTGTCGCTTAATTTTAGCATTCTTTATTTTAACCCACTGATTTTCATGTTCTAGGACTCTGGGACACCTGACACCTTAAAACTTGAGGCTTTCTCAGTTCTCAGGGCGAATAGCTACTTAGTTACGTATCTATTGTGCATTGTACGTCTACGGTTGTGTGTCTAGCGGTCCATTCATTCGTGAGCCTAAAAATCGAATTTGCTTTGTTCAAAAATAATCTGCCAGCAACACATTAAATCGAAATAGAACGATACTTTTATGGTCCGACTGTAATAAGTGAAAACTGTGTGCTAAAAAAATGAAGCTGCTAGAAAAGTCCACATATATACAATTCTTCGTTTTTGACATCCTGCTTCAGAAAATAATTATTTGAATATTGCTCAAGAAAATCTACAAGGGCACTTCTCTTGTGAGTCTAAGAGGCTAAAACAGAAACAAAATGGTAGTTATTTTTCAAGGCGTTTGCTCATAAATGGGCATTGGAATTGCCCTCACCTCACCCTCCACTCCCCTCATATTCTTTCTTTAATTTTGCCTTCAACCTCCACTCCCCTCAATTTGTTTTGGAAGTTGCGCCCTCACCCTCCACTCCCCTCAAATTCTTTTTAAATTTTTAACCTCATGCTCCTCTCCGCTCAAATCGAAATAAAATTTGTGCCCTCACTCTCCCCTCATTGAGTGGAGGGGACTAGAGGGGACTTTTTGTGCTGAGAGCATAGGTGGGTGCCCTCAATGAGGGGAGGGGTCCCCTCAGCCCAAAAACTCCCCTCAAGTCCCCTTCACTCATCGAGGGGAGGGTGAGGGCAAAAATTCAAAAATAAAATGAGGGGATGGGAGGGTGAGGGCATCATTTCCCAAAATATATGAGGGGAGTGGAGGGTGAGGGCACGCGAGTGCTCGTTTTCCCTCCGTGGAAATTTAAATAA
>JAQFZC010008033.1:0-10582 GCA_034695205.1 Dicyrtoma fusca | reverse complement strand
ATTAGGTTTTGTCTTTTAATTTTAATTGCAGACTTGTAGAATTGAGGGCAAGAGCTAGAGGTCTAGTGACATTACTTTCCTACCGTCCTTCTCAGTACGAAGATAGGAAGTATCAGCAAAATGGACTTTCAGATACTGACCACCGGAATCATGAACAGCAAATGGCCGACACAATTTTCCGTCAAATCCTTACACACACTTTTAGATCCAATGCAAGCAGCCCTGCCCCATTACCAGATGAAATCACCTACTATGACAAAGAAACGATTGCTACAATCTACATGGATGCGAATGGCAATGTTACTCGCTGTCGTCTCATTGAAGTTGTGTAAGAATTGGCCACATGCGACTCAAATAGTATAATTTACACGTACCCAAATGGAGAGAGAGCATTGATTGTTGTAACTAAAGCATTTTTAATTCTACTCATCTAGGGAGCCAGAAGATTCGGACAGAGTGCTTCAAATGATTGCGGATAAAAATAAATTAATTGAGAAGACAACTTTCCGGACCATCCTGACAATTATTACAGCCTGTCAAGCTTTAGACCCTAAAAAAAGCAAGGCTGTCAATGGGGACTCATCCTACAATGAGCACACGAAGCCGATTCAGTTTTCATCCATAAACATGACTTCACAGTACAATATGTGGTCCATTGTTTCTGGAATTCTACCAGGTATTCCTTTTACACATGGTTTTTTGCATTCATAAATGCTTAACTAATGTAATAACAGAGAATTAGGCATCAAAATCTGGATTCACAAGTATTAAAATCTGTCGAATCCAATTGATGTGTCTTTCTGATTTAAATCACTTTTAAATTTTTTCCCAAGGGTCAAGGGCAACAAGTTTGAGTTTAGTTTTTAATTTTCCACAAGCTGTCAAAAAAAGTGAGCCTTTTACTATTAGCAGAGTACAGTGATGGATTTATATGGTAAAGTTTGTGGCATACCACACGTTCATAGGTCACCTTCTCGAATTGTTACTTTTATAATTGCTAGAATTATTTAATTAGATAACAGAATTCACACTAACATAGCAACAGTATCTCGGTTGATGATGAATGTGCTATTTTGCTAAAAACGGATAATGCAAATTACATAAAATATTGCAATTTTTGAAAGCATTAATATGTATGCTGAACTATAAAAATTCAGATAATAATATACAATATATAAATTACGAAATTCTCATCATGTATTACAGATAGAAAATATGTTCTCAAGGCAGATTACAGGTTGATATTTCATTGACACGATTTCCTTTTATCATAATTGTATTTAATGCAATATGTATATGACTGGAGGCCTTGAGTAACGAACACAGATGACTGAGATGACAGATATACTGAATAATGCATAAAGTAGGAACCTACTACATACTATAGAGATGTTAAGCGTGTATAGATCGAATCCCCTGATGCGGATGACGAATAAGTGTCGTTTCCAGTTTTATGATTAGGATGATAGCTTTACTAAAATGCCATTGGTCATATTTTATGTATTTACATACGAATCAGTGTGCATAAGGCATATATAAGCAATACAAGAAACTTATCAGAGCACTAAATCAGTGGAGTAATCTTAATGCAAAATATTTTCTTCTGTCTGACAATCTCAAAGTCAATGTGCTATTCTTAATGAAATATCGAGCTAACAGTAATACGAGTAACAAAAGTATAAATTATGACTGAACAGGTACAAAATGGTGTGGACTAGGCGACATTTCTTCAAGCTATGATGACTTGGGCACAGAAAGAAATCTAGACAAGTGCTGTCGGGCTCATGACCATTGTCCCATCAAAGTCAAAGCATTCCGTAGTCGATACGGTCTGCTAAACTGGTCCCTTTATACCAAGTAATACAGCATTTGCATTTATTAATTACTAATTATGAATTATTAACTTATTCCATAGTTGTTGAACTTTAAAACCCGTGAGCTATCATCTAACTGTAAGTTCAATTTATATTTATTTTATGGAAAATGTGTTACAGATCACACTGTGAATGTGATTCTCTTCTCTACGATTGTCTCAAGAGAGCCTCCACGCCGACAGCCGAGATGTTAGGCAACTTTTACTTTAATGTCCTTCGGATCCAGTGTGTGGATGAAGAAGAGCCGGTTACGTGTGCAGCCAGGGATCCTGCGACAGGAGCTTGTAAACTTTGGCAACCCGACACTCGTCAACCAAAAAGAATGTTATTTAAAAGTGTACAAAGAGATTTCTAATTCGATAGCTAATTAAGTTATAGGTATACATATTTGTATGGACAACAGTCATGTCTTGGGTTGTAGAGTAAGTTAGGTGTAAGGTTTTAATTCATTAATACATATTCACTGGAGAATTTTCCTCATATATAACTAAATATCAGCCATTTGTATTTACTTACTGAAGAAGAATGTCGAGAAACAATAATACTAAAAATGCACTGTATACCAAGGCAATTATGTATTCAAGTTACAGGGATACCATGATCTGTGATGTAGTATGAGCCAATGTTGTACGTATTTACGAATTGCGAAATGCCATGTAGTTTCTACATAACGATAATAAGAAACTTCATTGGGATAAATGCAAAAAAAATGATTTAAAAAAAAAGTTTCCATCCTGTAGAGGTCTAGAGCCATCCGATGAAATTTAAATAAAAATCCAAAATGAGAGTACACTTGCAAAGCATAAGTTATTTTTTTTCTTTAATAATCACATTAAAATGTCTACATTCGAATTTAGCATCTAGAATCGACGAAACTACTTTATTTGAATAATAATAAACGCTTAATCATATTAACCAGTCCTTCAAGCTAACTCATCGTATTCTTCTCACGACTTATATTAGCTGTAGCTCTATATTTACTTATTTTTTAGTAAATAATTTCCAAATTCTTTATTCAAATCCGTACGGTATACTATAATGTAATCATTTTGAGAATACAATTTAAATTTAAAATTCAATTCAGACTAATTCAATTCATGGTTTATATTAAGATCATAAGTACAACTATATTGCTACAATCTTGGCAATCGACAAATATGTCCTTATGTAAATTACAGTAATAATTAATAATCGTACATACGATTATTATTACGAAGCATAAAAATTCAAAAATTCAAATAAATACGTATGTATAAGTTGAACACTAATTCAATCAGTATTATAATAATTATTAGAATTAGAAGAGTGAGAAGGATTAATTATGTGCGACATGTCTGCGTTGATGCCAACTATGTCTAATTTTCGTCATACAACGGGGTTTCGTCTCCAAGGGAACTTTCAACCATGGACCTAGGACTAAAATTCGTTCTAGGAGTTGAGCGCAAACTTTCTCTGCCAGATCTTGGAGATTTGTGTGGAATATAGTTCAGAGCTGACGATGACATCTGCTTCATCTGAGAACAGTTTCAACCAAAAACATCATTAAATTCATTTATTTTACGCAAATATACCAATCGATTCCAATTCCAATTTCAACAGTACACTTGCAGCTTTCTCTAGTAGTAACGGGGTTAATTAATTCACAAACTAATACACGACATAATTGTATACTTCTGAAGATCGGTAAAACAAACGGTTCATCCATTAGGTACAATAATTAGGTGGGTAGGATTCACAAGACAAATCACTGCTAAAATCGTTAATGCGTAACACTTAAACAACGATGTAGCCGACTGACCTTATTAATGCCATCATTTATGACTTGGGCAGCGTTTCGTGCAGCTGGTGACTTAGGTGGAGGCCGTGAAGTTCCAGGAGGCACAAAAGTAGAGGGATTTCCACCTCCACCGAACCTTGACGAAGGTGCACCCGGTGGAATAGTTTTTGTGGAAGCCTTTGCCCACGTCTCAGCTGCCCTTCTCCAGTCCTCAGACTCATTATTTCTATTCCCACCGTTCTGGACACTTTTTGGACCAGATCTGTTAGAAAATACTTGTCAGTTACAAATCTTTCACAAAATAAACTAATAAATCGTGACTGAACTGCGTGTAACAATAAAGAAACAAAGACATACCTGACACGACGGTTGACGGCGTCATTTCCGGGTGTCACCGCACCTGGATGAGGCACAAGATTTGGATTGGACTGCTGAGCCTGGCCTTGGAAACGCGGTGTTGCCTGACCCTGATATGGTGTTTGATACGGAGTGATGTATGGTGTTTGAGCCGTAGGTGTATAGGGCTGTAAAACATTAAATAAAAATTAATTATAAACACCTCTCAACGTGCATTCTAGCAACGAAGTTTTTTGTTCGCCATGTCTTTAGCACGGGTACGAACGTAAAGATGCATAAATGAAAAGAAACCTCACCGTATTATGCGCTGTAAACTGGGAGAATGGAGTGTATGCTTGTTGACCTGGAGTTGTATAGTGAGGAGTAGTGTGAGCTCCAACGACAGAAGCAGCACCGCCGAACTGACTTGGAGCTGGAGCACCGACTCTAGACATTGCATCCACTGCTATACCCAAAATACATTTAATAAGGAGGATGAATCACAACCAATATTATTCTGTACGAGTATTGGAAACACATAAAATTTTAAAAATAATTGCACCGTACCATGCCGAGGAGTTTCGTAAGGCGTCCTAGTGGCATGAGGGACGCGAGGCGTAACCACAGCCGGAGTTAAGGTAGGTGGAGGATCACGATAATGTTCTTTAAACCACTTAAGAAGATGATTCAAATTATCGAAATTCTGCTGCCGAAATCGAAAGCCTTCAGGAGTTATCGAAATAAACTCGTGGGTAACCTTCGTCCTCGGTAAATAAGATAAATAGAATTTCCCAGGATATTCCTTTGCAGCATGTAGAATGTAATGAATCTTATTCGTATTTTTCTTCTTTTCCTCTAGTAAAAATTCTTCAGCCTTTTGTCTACTTCCGTTGAAAGCAGTACTACAGTACTTGAAATTAATAATATCCCGAGCGTAGCCCGCCATTGGGTTAACATGTCGTGCAATAATTTCATCGAGGTCCTCAAACTCTTCTTTGCCAATCCAAAGAGACTGTCCTAAGCTAAAGGCATTTTCTTTACCCTCCTCACGCACATCAATATGCTGATACACACCATCTGCAACTTTCCAGGTCACCGTTAAATGATCCGCTCCTTTACTTGATGGTCGCACAATTACTTCTCCCTGGTCCATCTGCTCCATTAATTTCTCTGATTCCCTAAACGAGATATTTTTGAAAGATGGGTGCACAATGACACGCTTGATGTAAGTTTGCTTCAATTTAGATTTTCTGGCGTCGTCATCCTTTTTCTTGTCTTGACTCTCCCCCTCATGATCATAATAATCGTCTTTCTTAGGCCTAAATTCATGATTCTCGTCAACTAAATCTGACGTTCGCGAAGTACATTCCACTGCAAATCTTTCCACATCAATCTTTACCACCCGACAATGGATCGTTTGGCCTCGCTTGACTCGTTCCTCGGGATTTGTTACTTGCCTATCGGACAATTTGGTGATTGGAATAAAGCCCGAAATACCATTATCAAGTCTCACCCTGACTCCCATTGCTTGACCAGGACATCCACCAGCATCAAAGTGATTCCATACTTCAGATAAGTCTGGGAAGTCATTCTTCATACAAAAAGCACACTGCCACATTCCCGTTTCATCATTCCGAACTGGAACTGCATTATCCAGTTGTTCTCCTTGGGGTTTCTTGTGAGAAATTCCAACGACTTGGCAGGTTATTAACTTCCCATTGAAGAGAGTTTCAGGAGTTTCCTTCGTCAGCATGTTAAATAATTCTTCCGACGTTGGAGATCGAAACGCGTGACGCATGTCCTTATATCTGTTGTTCAACTCTGTTCGGATATCATACAATGTGATACTCTTATTACCAAACCCCTGCCGCTCCAATTCGACAGCGAATGCGTCCAAATCTAAATCTTTCAACTTTTCGGGGGCATCCAAAATCTCTTCTAAAGCGCCAGCTGGATTAGGATCTTCATCATCGTATTCAAGCGCATCAACAGCCATTTTTCTGGCCCATTCATAAGTTTCTGGGTGAACCCTAGATCCATCCAAAACTTCCACGTACGACTCCGTACTATCGCCCAGGCTATTTGTGTCAATCTTGATGAAACCGGAGCAATTAATGAAAATCTTTGGACCCATATGACACACAGTAATTAACTGAGTTCGGTTTTCTAAACGCTGGTTCGCTTGTTTCAGGGTTTTCAATAAAGCCGTGGATTTCCTCACTCCAAGGCCGCAGACAAATTGGACCAGATTAGCTGTACAAGGGCTGGAAATCGCTCGATTCACATCCACACCAACCTCGTTAACCCTGTTAACAAATTCCAGGTGAAGCCGTTCTAAAAGTTCTTCTTTGGGCACGTGATCTTGTAGTTTATGGTACCGAAGGCACAGGATTTCCTCATCAGGCGTACACAACTGAGAGTATTCTATTAACGGATCCTGAATGAGACGTCCTAACGAAATAGCTTGTCGAAGAAGCAAAGGGTACTCACGGAAGTCTATGTTAGCTTTCAATGAGTTGGCGTACACCTTTGCCAGCTGGTTATCCATAATTTCTACACCGATGATGGGGAAGTTCTGATCTTCCTGATTCAGTTCCAGAACTAAGGACCTAATATCCTCTTGAATCAGTATTGCATCTCGTGATTCTCCTCCAATAACTATTACATGAGGCCTCTTCTGCCGCATAAAATTCTTAAACGCTAACAAATCTGCTTCCTTTTCTTGGCGATCCGATTCTCGAAACGACTTTCTGTGCTTCGTAATATTCTGAAGTCGAAGGTAATCAGATGGTTCCCCGTCAGGACTAATAAAGCAAGCAAATGATGCCTGAGTATAATCTGGGACAAACGCCAGGGCAATTACCTTGAGACCTTTGCTGACATCCATTTCGTCTTCTTCCTCTGGGCTAAAATCTGGCTTATAAGGTGCGACCTGTAAAGCCTGAAACAGCTGAACGGAGCATAATTTCAATACAGATTCTTTTGATTCGTCCAATAGTTTTGCTCTCAACTCCTTTCTTAGTATAGGAAACAACAACTTTTCCAGAGCAAATTCGACGCATTCACTTCTCACATCATTCCATGCTTGCACATGTGTACTGAATTCCTCTAAAATGTACAATTTCTTGACATCATTCACGTAGCTATCATTGCTTGTTATTGACTTAATTTTTTCCCCAATTCCAATTACTATCAATTTATCTTCTTCTGCTAACGTTAACTTCAAAAACTGATCCCCTTTTAAGTCCCGAACTGGTTTGTCTATTAAATATTTCATCGTGTAGATAGGATGATTCTCGTCGATTTCTTTAACGCCTTTCTTAGTAGGATGGACGTTGATTGTAGCATTATGGAAGAAGACTTCCCGCACACTCTGCCTAAAAACCGGCTCGCGGGCTAGTTGGGTTGAAACCATAAATTTAGCTGCTTTTAGTACATCTTCCGCGGTAGGCAGTCGGGGGCAAATATAATCCTTGCATGTCTCCAACGGGTCAATAGGCGTCTGGTCAACCTCATGCCGAGTATAGCTATCGCGCACGTTTTCGGCAAATTTCTCTGGTGTTAACCCAAATAGTTTTGTTAGACCGTCTAATCCCATTTTGCGACAAAGACCGTACGTCCCCCCTCCCATTTTTCGCTTTATCGTCGCGCTCTCGTCCTCCTCCTCATTTGCAATTTCAGGAAATTCGTCAGGCTCGCGAGCACCGTCTTCATCGTTGTCTTCTGCAGCACGTGCAGCCGCTGCAGCTTTCGCCTGTTCCTTCGCTTGCTTTTCTTGCGCCTTTTTACGCTTGTGCATCAACGCTTTCATTGGAATTACATCATCCGAGTAATACAATGTAAAGAGTAAATACATATCTTTAAGCTCTTCCGATGTTTTTATGGCCAAAATTCTTTCGTAATCAGTTTCAGATACGAGACGTAGCCCTGGAGGAAGATCTTCATCTGCATGGTTCTGATAAATGTATTCTCCTTGATACTCTTTAATGTTCTTAAACAGCTGAAGTAATCGCAACTTCCTTGTGCGCAACTGACAAAATCGAGCATCCGCTCGGTAGATTTCCCATAGCTCATTCATATGTAATTGGGGTCCAACATATTCTTTGCGGTAGAACGCAATGAACGGCACTTCCAAATTATTATTACGGATAAATTCAAGAGCTTTTTGAATTTTCGGGATATAACTATTTTTCTGTTCATCGTCAGCTTTGCTTTTTTCAGCCTCAGCGGAGTTTGCAGCTTTGGTCGCGGCAGAAATGTGAGCTGACGAAGCAATTGTACTGGGAGTGTCCCATTCATCTTCGTCTCCAGTACCTTGAGCTGCAGCTGGTGCTGGAGCAGGTGGAGGTTTCATTTCAGCAGCATCCCAATCATCCTCATCAGCAGCAGCAGCAGGAGCTGGAGCTGATGCTTTGCTCACCACAGCATCCCACTCGTCGTCCCAATTATCTACAGACAAATGTAATTTGTAAGTAATACTGATCAACAACTGTGTGTAGGAGTTTATACTATCACCATCATAAAATGATAATCCTTCAAAGAACATACATTCTATCACCATCATTTAAAACATGAAATTATGTTCATACCGCTATTTCCTGTCGGTTTCGTAACTTTTGGTTTATCGTGAGCATCTTGCAGGTCAGGTTTACGTTTGCTAAACACAGAATCGTAAATCCATTGCGCTTCTTCTTTGATTTCTTCCTCCGAAGCTGCAGTTATGGGAACGCTACGCAGTTGCATTCTTTCTGGAATATCTTGATTTCGAATTCGATTGTCTTCATCTGTGAAACCTGCTCTTTCAAGCTCAGAAGGCTCGTACAATTCATAAATTGACTTCTGCTTCCTTTTCTTCCTTGGCTGTTTCTTGGCTCTCCTAAAATAATAAAATATATATACTGACAAATTCGAAGAGTTTGTGTAACTTAAATTAATCTGCTACTGTGTACCTACTAACGCTAAAATACAAACATATATATGTTCCAATTAGTAGGTGAACCCGCCAGGAAAGTATTTCCAAGATTTACCTTGCAGTTCGCTGTTCTTCGTCTTCATATTGGTCGTCCTCTTCTTCCTCGTCCTCATACTCATCATCATCATATTTTTCGAACTCATCGTAGTCAAAGTCAACCCCGAAAATATCTTGAGCTTCTTGCAAGGTAGCATCCGTGAAAACCGGTTTACGCTTCTTCCTCCTCTCTGTAAGGGGACGTCCATCATCGTCTACAATGAAATCATCTGTTTCTGAATATTCTCCTTCAGATTCTTCCGAAGCATAAGGTGCACCAGACTCTGAAGGCGGATGGGGTGGTCGTTCCTCTTCCTACGTTTCAACATACAATTTAGGCATTCGTAGGTGTTAATTAACATTGAACCTCCCTTTTACTGAATTTTTGGTAGTGGAATAATAGGTAAGGAGTGGAGTGAATATTTAAACAAGTATTCAGATATAACTTACATTGTCAGACCCTTCAAATAGTTGATTTGCAATTGATTCTCGTTCATTATTGTTTCCTTCCCGGGTTCCTTCCCCTTCTTCTTCAGAATCTTCGTCTTGGATCCGTTTCAAACGTTTGAATTGTTTCTACAGATAACAAGTCACACAATAATTACAAGTTATTCGCCGAATTTAGAACATGTACTACCATATTAAGGAAACTTACACGTTTAACTTTGACACCAAGATTTTCCTCAAGCAGATCGTAGTCGTCGTCCTCTAACCTATCATCATAATCATCGTCGTCATCATCACTTTTCTTCCGCTTCCTAGATCCATCAGATTCTGCATCACTTTCGTCATCCTCAATGGGATTATCATCGATTAAATCTTTAACTTCCTCTCCTTCATCTAATTGAGCAAAACATATTTTTAAATGCAAACTTAAGAGACTAACTCCGTGATGGTTTTTGGTACAAATATCAAAACGTTATTCAAATATATACAAATGTCTTACATTCGTTGTGAAATGTCCGTTGTGTGTTAGGATAATTAAAGAAAATACAACACATATCGTTACAACACAACCAAATTTTTCAATCATAAAAAGTATGATTATAATTTTAACAAAATATTACCATCTTCTTCATCTTCCTCATCGCTTTCAATGGCTTTTATCTTCTTATGCTTCTTAGGCATGGAAGGCTGACGCTCCTCAAACTCCTCCTGTGTGAAGACAAATCAACATTATCGGACTGTTGGTCATGCAACTTGAACGTTGAACGTACAAAAATGATTTTATAATTCAATTCGGAAATATACGCCATTAAGTGTACGTGTAAATAGTTCCAGCTCTTATCTGCCTTTCAAGCATGCAGCCAAATTACAAATTATAATTTTTATATTGATGCTTCGACCTAATATCACAAAAGAATTTAATCTATCCCCGTACATTTTTGTTCTTGACATGTTACATTCTAATCTTTAGGACGCTGACTGCACTTTTACTCAAACGTACGCACAAGCAATACAGTGCAATTGATCTTAGAGACCATTAGAATACCTTTTGGAATACGCTGTTTTAGTGTTTAGGCTTTCAATTTCATGTAAACTTCAGAATTCAAACAATACTGCTCGCAGGTATTACGTAAACGGAGC
>JAQFZC010008032.1:0-10583 GCA_034695205.1 Dicyrtoma fusca | reverse complement strand
CCAAAATGCAAAACTCAACAACAGAAAATGAGATACATCCTTTTGAAACAAGGCAAAACGCCACTTTTGGCTTTTTTGAAAACGGACGAAACAACTGTTTAGAAGTTTATAAGGGGATGTATCTGTTGTGCAAGGTTTTGAAAAGGTGAAATATCAGGCTTTGATCATTTTGAAAAGATGAAAATTGGTTTTTGATGACTTCGAAAAGGTGAACGTCGGTTTTTTGATAACTTTGAAAAGGTGAATTATTGGTTTTTTATGATTCTGAAAAGGCGAAAATCGGTTTTTGATGATTTTGAAAAGGTGAAAAAAAGGAATTAGCATTTCTAAAGATCTCCAAAGTTATAGATACAATCTTTCTAAAAATGGCAGAATAAGATTTTAAAAGGGCTAAACTGGGCTTTTTCATGCTTTTGAAAATGTGCCAAGTGTAGTTTTCGTAAATTTTCAAAAAAGTTTCACAAATTTTCGGATTGTACATTTGAAATAAAGCAAAATCGATTTGTATGATTTTGGAAATAGTTACACAAAACGCTAAACATTCTTTTTAAAATTCGATAAGAACCTTTTTTCAAAAAAGCTGAAATACCTACCTACGTAAGTTTTAACTAAAAATTGTCGATTATATGTACGTACATACTTATGGTTGCAGCTTTCAAAATTCTTAGTTTTTCGAACCACAAAACATACTTCACTTTACTCCTTCATTAGTGATATTCAATATTCCAATATATCTAGTCTCCCTCACCACTGCACTACCGTTTACGTGAGTATACACACAAACACACACAAACAAACCCGAAAACCAACTTCCGTTTTAGTTGCAAACATTCATTTCCATTTTTACCGCCTAGCTTATCCTTAAACTTTGATCATAAAACGTTTTTAAAATCAAAATCCCCTCTCAACTTTATGTGTATTCTACCTACTCGCATTTTCATTTTCATGGACAAACTTAAAAATCGGCTAGAGTTAAAAATATAATCGAGCAAACCTTTCAATTTGCTTTCACTTTTCAAGTCCGGGGTCTAAAGGCTAAAGTACAATGTCTAAAGCACTTTGGTTCAAATTTTTGAAAGAAGCACTAAAACTTGAAGTTCATCTATAAAATATTTCTACACGATCCACAAGAAAGTACGAAATTTTAAAAAATCAAATCCATCAAATTAAATTACAAGTTTCGCGCATTTTTTAAATAGTTAATTTGAAAATATTTCAAAAATTGTGTAGGTACACTGAAGTAGAACCAGGAATGCTAACAATTTGGAACGTTGAAGCTGGGATTGAGTAGCCGGGGTGGTATGAGACAGATTGATTGGACCTTTGGACTTTGAAAATTCACATTTGCGAAAAATCAAAAAACTAAACTTATTTTTTAAAAAATATCTATAACGATCAAAAATAAAGGACTTACCTTGTCAAATTGTTGCTCTTCGTTTAATGACTGTGTCCTCAGTTTGTTCGTAAGGAATCTGAGCATTATTCTATAATTTTCCTCGAAATGTAATGTAACCACCACCCGGGAATTTCTACGTGAGTCGCATCACGAGTCAATTTTTTGTGTGGTTGTTGCTCGAATTGGTTTTTAGATATCAAAAAAATTGAAAAAAAGAATGAACAAAACAAATGCTCTCAAACTTACAACTCACTCAACAAACAAAGGAGAAACGACAGTGTAGCTGACTGCCCCGAAGGATTGAAATCGGGAATGAAAATATAGAATGACAAATTCAGTTCAATTTAAATCTTTTTTCTTTTGCTAAACACAATAATTCAATGACAGGATAGAAAGGACGAGATACAAAACAAATAAAAGAGTACAAATAGGTCAATTTTCTATTTCTCGTTCTTGCACTTTGTTCAAATGTCCGGGCTTTCAAACTGAAATTGTACCATTTGTTCACAACTTTCACAACTTAACGATTTTCACTCTGTTCTCAATGATAAAAGTGTCTTTATTGCCAGAATTTGTCGAAAATTGAAATTTTCGTTATAAGTTGTAACGACCGATGAAATCTCGGTATATTTTTTTGTATCTTTAACAATATATACTTTTTTTTTCTTTAATTACCTACAATTTTTTCTTTTCGCCGGGCACACTTGGCACAGCACTGGCACGGCACAAAAAGTTGTATTCAATTCATTAAATATGTATAGCTCGATTTCTTGTCTTCCCTTCGTTTTTGGGCAATTTTGACTTATTTGTCAAAAAGCAGTCAAAATAACAAAAAATTGTTCCTACTAGTACAGAGTATAGACAGTGCAGGAGGCAGTAGCTTTTATGTATACTTCTGTGGGGAAAACTTTTTTGGAAACTTTTGAGCTTTGGATTATGCAATGGCAAAATACATTGAGTCAAATCACTTTTTAAAACTCGCAGAGTTTATTTTTCAGTGATTTTAGTGGGGTTAATTTGGTTTTCGGATCAACACATGAAAATTTTCAACGGATTTTGATTGGTGGCAAAGTAGAGTGGAAAGGAGGTTGAGAATTTATAAAATTCAATTAAACATCATTTTTTTGTGGGTATTTTTGTAAGGAGAACGGCTTCGTCTCCCATAAATTGACTCAAGTAAAGAGGAAAGAAATGGATTTTGAATTTTTCAAAAATATAAGTTTTCTTTCTGAATGTTTTTGCCAGATAACGGATGTGATTCTCTGATTCTCCTTTGGAATAGAATCCGAGATAGAAATTTTGATTAATTATTCAATTTCATGTAAATTTCTAGTTCAAGGTTTGACGGCTGGCTTCTTCACATGTCCTTTTCCTAAAGTTTCTCACTCTTGAACATTTTCACTTTTATGTGTGCAAACCAAGGTTGGCAATTCTACTTCGTTGTACAAGGATTTTTCAACTTTTACAGTTTTTGTCTCTTACTGCACTCTTACATTATTGTAATCTTGAGGCTAGCAGGCTGTCGCCGTGGTATTAAAAGGCAGTTTCCACTTTTCGTCAAAAGTTGGATATTTTGCAAATTTTGATTTTGTAGTTTATTATTGTAAAAGTTGACTTTTTGGGTTTCAACTTTTCTTCTCAAGCATTTAGTCGAAATGTGGGGATAAATATGGTCATTGACAGAGAAATTGGACTTGTTGTTTCAGATTTCCCGGTGTTTAACTTGGTCCGTTTTGAATCGACAAAAATTTTCAAAAAGAATACGAAATGCAATTTTGCTTGTTGTTATACCTTTTCTCTTCAAGTACGTGCTATGGATGGGCACAATGAGAATTCTTGAAAATCAGAATTTTGGATTTTTGGATTATTTTTCGGATAATTTTGATTTTTGCAGTTTTGACTGATTTCACGTCCCCACTTCTTGGTTGGTTGTAGAAATGCTGTTGGTTTCAACGGAATTGTGTTGGTGGCTTTGATAATATTTGAGACTGTCGGAATTTTGATTTTTTCAACAAAAATGCGATTTTTTCAAATTTCCTAATACGTTCAATGATATTGCATTCAGTGGTAGTTGTTTGGCCTGATTTTGAAAGTAAATGCTTCTTAGCTTTTGTTGAAAACCGGATCGGGAAATCAAATTGTGAAGTGAGTGATGAATTTGAAGTGGTGAAGAAAAAAAAAATCCTTAAAATCTCGGAAACTGACTTGCTGTCTGTCTTGAGCCGAGAACTGCTGTAAGGAATTTGTGTAAATGTGTTAGTACAGGGGAATATTATTTATTTTTCCAAAGTGTTGTTTCCCTTCCTGTCTTCCCGTCCGTTCATCCGATAAACTTTGACGAAAACGAAGAAGGGGACAAGCCAGAAGAAGACGAAGAAGGAGAAGAAAACCAAGAAAAATCTTTTGAGCCGAAAGAAACGAAAGGGAGAGAGAGAGAGATGTGCGTACAAGATGTGTTGAGGCTCGAATTTCGAATTTCCTCCAAAGGAACTGTTCTAAAATCCAAAAAAAAAGTTTTACGTTTCTCTCTCTCAAGTGTATAGAGATATAATTTTTTGTATTATCCCCAACTTTTCCCAATTTCTTTAGTTATGTGATCTGAACTGAACTGAATGAACTAACTGACTGACCCAAGATTAATTTAAAAGTCAAGGTGTTGGACTTGGAAATCTCGAAATGTCGAATTTTTGATTTTTTTTCAAATTTTCACTGTCTTTGTCAAAATCCACAAAATTTCAATCTCAAAATTTTTCCAAACACGCATAAAAATTGTCAATATTTTTTAAAAACAAACTAAGAAATCTTTTTAAAAAGAAAAAAATGCTTTTCTTGATAAAGTGGATTTTCCCCCCAAGTTTTGATCTTTGAGGTAGTTTGGGTTTTGATAATTTTGGGTGTTTTTTTTTTGTCGGGAGAGGAAAGTTTGGCTGACCTTATCGGGTGAGAGATGGGACTGGAGTGGTTCGTTGGAGCCGGGAAACTCAGCTAATGAATCTAGCAAGGGAGCCAAAGAGAGCCAGAGACAGGGAGAGAGTGAGCGAGTGAAAAAGTTTCGCAGGAACTCTGCTCGTGTCTTGTGTGGTAGCTATGGTGTGGGGGGAGTTTGAAAATATATTTCAAAGGAGAGTGCAGAGCAGTGTGTCTGAGTCTGCTGTACACTACTATGGGACTTGGCTGGAAGTTTGAGATTTTGTAAAAAAAAGTTTGAGCGTGGCTCCTTCGTGGTTGAAGTGTTTGCGAGAACTGAGTGTTGGCTGCACTTGCCGGCCGAGAAGTAAGGGAAGAGACTCTACGTGCTACAAACTACGGTTGCGTATAACTATAGTAAACGAGTACGCCAGTCAGCTGCAACGTGTGGAAGAGTCTACTCTGATGAGTGTAAAGCCAGCCGCCCCTATAAATTACAACCCGCCGGGAAACCCGCCGAATTTTCGTACTAGGAGGCTCGTCCTGTCCTGGCGGAAGTGACGGTCAGGGGCAGGAGTTGACCTGGCCGGAAGTGGCGGGTCAGGAGGGGGGCTTGTGTTGAATTCTTGAGATGACCTTGCGCCGACTTTCCCTTCACCATTGATGGAATGAACTTGTCCACGGAGCGTAGTGGAGAGTTGGGCTGCTGTCTGGATCTGCGCAATGCTAGGGGGTCCCGTCTCTTCCCTTCGCTCCCCTGTCCCACTTCTTGTGAATGAAAAACCATGGTCATTAAATGCAGGAGTGCAGTGGGAAGGCTACGCATCCGTCCCACTACACACACACCAGCCCAACACGGCCCCAGTCTCTCCCATGGCAAACCATTCCAGACCTCCGCTACCAACATCTTCACCGTCCCATCAACCAAACCTGGAATGGATTGTCAGTGTCAGTCTGGGGCTCGGATGGATTCCTCTACAATTTCCTATCTTATGCAATGCCAACGTCCGTATGCTTCTTCTTAGTCCAAGGCGGCTCTCCATCATAGTCCGTCATATGTCTCCATTCCGCTCTCTTGCCGTGTAGAGAGTATTAAAAGGTACCGTGAGCCTCCGTTATAGTGCTATAGCAAGACTGAGAAATTTCAAAAGCTTTTATTGGAGGTAAAACACCATTTTATGACAGGGTTGTGTACGTTACAAAAGTTTTTTGAAAACCGACATTTTTGAACGTAAATTTGAAACAAACGGTCGTCCGAAAGAGCCATTTACAACACATGTTCGAAAAAGTTCTATAATAAAAGCAATGCTTGCCTTTGTACAAAATTATTAAACTTTTTTTGAAGTAAAGAATTTCTTTGATTTATCGTTTGAAAGATTGTAGGTTTTGGTAATGAATTATGCGCTAGTAGAGCTCGGTCCGGTTTCTAAGCGGAGGGAGGCGGTATGTGCGGATCTGTAAAAAACTGATGAGATTGGATCGTAAAGATGGACACAGAAAGATGCACTGTCAGCTCCTGGTTCCGTCAACACTAAAAAGAGCCTCTAAACGTTGTTGTAATAACATATGTAACTCTAAAGTCGAAAGTAAAGCAATACAATTTTGCGAAGGAAGCAATCCATTGGAAAATACAATTGAATTCCCTGTCGCTGAAGGACACCGCACCGTGGACTGTCACATCCACTGCTTTTGTACACTCTGTAATCTTGGGCATGTGTTTAAATGGCAGTTTTCCGTTTTTACCTTTTCACGTCCGAGTTTTTACGCTCTGCACAGTTTCATGGTGATTCCTTTGTGTGGGAGATGTGTGCCTCTCAATCCCCGGGATTCAGATAAAAGTGTACCTTCGGCTCTCATTCATTTCTCATATCACTGACAGAGACATGGGCACGGACAGGCAGGGAGGCTACACCTATGTAGATTAGACGAAGCTACATCTGAGTCATACGGTGAGGGGCACTGCAATTATTACGTCACAGAAAAGCTTGCCAGTTTCTTACCGTATAGTTATCGTAATTACCCCATACTTTTGCACTGCAAATGAAGCGCTACTAGCTATTAAATAAAGTTAGTACCATGAAAACATGCAAATTTACACCTATTAAGAGCAGAAACATAATGCTTGCACTTTTTGAAAATGCTAAAATACCGTTTTACACTGCCTTACACTGCTAGAATTCTAGTTCTGCACTTTTTAAAATCACAAAGCTATACATTTTTCCCATTTTGTAAAGCGCAAAATCTTTTTTGTCAGTTTTTGAAAATGCCAAAAGCAATAGGTATATAATTTACCCTTTTCAAAAATGCTCAAATAGTAATTTAAACCTTTTGAAAGTTTTGCTATGACGATTTTTCCGATTTAAAAACCATGAAAAACGTAGGCATGTACTTTACACTATTTCGGCACGCGCATTTCTAACTACATTTTTTAAAAGATTCGCACTACGCCATAACTTTTGGTATGCCCCTATACACGGCTCGTATTGCCATTCGTGCTTATAAGGATTTCGCTTTCAGTTTTGACGCACTTTTAGACTCGAGGTCTGGAGTTTAGCTCTCTGTCTGTACGGAGCCCACTACACTCCACAGAGTTCTACACCGTTTCATCACTCACTCCATGCTCTACGCAGTGAGAGCAATGCTGTCGCTGCCTGCCTCTCCTTCTCCTTCGTGTCATTTGGGTAGCAACATTGCATTGGAGAGCATTGGATCGTGGAGACACTACAGCATTGTATCCATGGAATGGTATCGTATCGACCATTCAAGGCATGGTTGAGTAACTCCAAGAGGTCACACACATTCATATAATTTAATAATAGCGCTATAGGTGCTCGACTAGACCCATCCACACACACACACTGTACACTCTACAGACAAATCCGCCATGAATGAATACACCTTTACAGCCGCGTTGGTGTTGTTGATAATGCTTTGATGGAAATAAGAAGTAGACGCAGAGTGAAACATTTCTTTTATTATTCTCATTACACGATATTTCCCTGTCAATGTTCACGTCAACGATCCCGTGGATTTCATCCCAACGTCTGCTGCTGCCGTCCCCGTGTACAGTTGGATATTTATAAGGAGCGTAATTGGAAAAATGGAATTGCACTATAGCCACGAGCCAGGTAGAGCCTATATGGCGGAGAGAGCTATACACAGGTAGATACTGCAGGGAGGGACTTTAATAAAATAAAAATCTGTCTGTCTCTTGTTCTGTCCATGTGCAAACAGAGAATCAATTAATCATGTCATCATGGATGGGAATGCCATGCCAGCGCCGAAGGAAGCCAAGAGAGCCAACGCCACATACTACATTGCAAGGGGGCCTTCACAAACTACGTTAACAAATTTTTGACAAAATTATGACGAAATCCGGACAGAATACTAGGGGAATTTGTAAGTACTTATTCAGCGTAATTTGTGGACATCCCCTCCCCAAGAGGAATGGTCCCAGCCCATTTGTAGGTATTTTTATTTATTTCATGTGACACATGAGTGAGTGAGTGAGGGTACACTCATATATGTCCTGCCATATGCTAAGCTATTTTAACCT
Source organism: Dicyrtoma fusca (assembly GCA_034695205.1). Lineage (NCBI taxonomy): Eukaryota > Metazoa > Arthropoda > Collembola > Symphypleona > Dicyrtomidae > Dicyrtoma > Dicyrtoma fusca. Next base: position 2,724 of record JAQFZC010008032.1, on the reverse strand, counting down.
TTCAATCTCCAACTGTCACTGTCATTACCTTACATCCATCATACTAGCCCATAGACATAGGCATCTATAGGTATAGCCATCCTACCCATCCCTAAGGTTATACGCTCATGTCAGGTTGCATAATTGTATCTCTGTATTGTGACTGTGACTGTGAGTGAGCAGACTCGACGTGGCTCGCCTGCTCCGCAGGACAGGACACGACACAGAACTACACTCAACAACACCATCAGTCCATGAATACAGATTATACATAGCGACTGCCTTTCCTCACTTGAGAAGCAAAATGACCCTTCTTCAAAAGGATCGATTTTAGACACTGTGCAAAAGGCTGGTTTCAAAAAATTTTGTAGTGGCGTCACTTGGCGGCTTCATAAAGCCTTCTATCATTGCTATGCTTTTACTAGTTAGTGCGTAGCTTACTTGTGATTAAATGTAATTATTTATTGATCGAGTAATGACGGTAAGGAAGGAGCGAGAGGGCTGGGGATGGAATAGACAAATAGTACAAGTGCTTGTCAAATGAGGGGCCGTCCATTAATTACCCTTGAAAATGGAAACTAATTTTGAATTTTCAAAGGGAGAGGCCCTGTCTATACCAAGGTAGCTTGTGGAAGGCCCCTTAGAGTTCATATCGACCGGCACATAGGAGAAGAGATAGCATGTCAGTGGCGTATTTCTTTGAGTGATGACAATAATGGCGAGTGCACTCCTACTTGGATTAGTATTCCTATTATTAGCAGAGATTATTATTTGCTCGGAGAATGATTTCCAAAATGGAACAACAACAATGACAAAGTCAAAGTCAACGACAGGAGTGTGTACCTATCTTACTTATTGTTTTTATGGAGATAAAGGGAGCTTTTACTATTGCAGTCTGCATGAGCAATGCGCTGCACACTGGTGCACTTGGACAGATTGCAGATACTAGAAATTGATAGTGACGGGAGATAAGCGTCGTGTAAATAGGAGATAGTCAGGCAGATTAGATGCTACACAAGAGTACGTAGGCACATTAGTACGATGGGAGATGGAAGACTAAAAACAAAAGCAAAACTTTAGTTTTTACCCTAGGGGCTGGTCAGATATGCGGTAAGTCTTTGGTCTTGGAAGAATTAGAGCTTCTTAAAATAAAGATTTGTACACTGGACGCTATTTTATAAAACGGCAATTGGATAATCTTCCATTTTTTGAAAAGGGTTTATATCAGGATTTTACACTTTTTACTTATGACAGTTACACATTTTGCACTTTCTCAAAATGATGAATTGTAGACTTTACACCTTTTTGAAATGTGAGATACGCGTTTGACATTTTCAAAATAATGTAAATAGTAAGTTTTACATCTTTTTGAAATGGCAGATACGCGTTAAGCACTTTTAAAAAGCGTAAATAGTGTGTTTTAAGCCTTTTCGAAATGGTGGGTACGCGTTTAGAACTTTTAAAAACAGTAAAAATATAGTGTCAGACACACGTTTGAGCTAGCTAAATGGCTCGTATAATTTTGTAATTTTTGTAATTAAGATGTAAATAGCAAGTTTGGCACCTTTTGACACCGTCAAGTACACGGTTTGCATTTTGCATGCACATGGTGCAAAAATTTGTTTTGCTCTTCTGTTAAACGTCGCGACTAGGCATACCTACCAACATTGATTAATTTTGTTCCCCGCAGAATCGTTCAAAGGTGTTTTTTGCCTAGTTTAGGACGTCACAAAATGGCAAAATGTAGCACGTAGTATTTACATAGCCCTTAGGTTCAATCAGCTAATATTGCTACCTTCAACTTGCTCTGCTTCATGAATGCCTCTATCTCACTTTTTCTAGAAGTCATAAAATAGCAATACAGATAGCAAAGCAAAACACTCTGCTCACCCAACAGTATTAAAAGTAGACACTTTACCATTATTCTCTTCAATGCAATATTTCCACTCTCAATCTCAACTCGTCCTTCATGAAAGTGATAAAGGCACGCATTGAATTCGAAAAGAAGTAAGGAAATGAAACAATGAGAAATAATAAAATAATAAAAATAATTCAACAATGACCTTTTACCACTCCATTGTTACTCCAACTGCACTCTTCTGCACTAAATATTACAATTGAAATGCACCATTTGTGTGAATTTGTGGAAACGTGCATTCTTGCACTACGCACAATCACAATAAATCTAAACTAAAAAATAAATCCAAAGCTATACAAAGCTGTACAGCTACATATTACATAAATGTTCCAAATAATTTCTACGCTCCAATTTCTATTGTATGTACAATCTAGCAATGACTGTTTAAATCCGAAATCGAAAAAATCAATCAAAATCATCGTCAATCACTCCATTTCATCTTATCTTCAGACTATCTCTGTCTGAAGATCACAGTCGCAGTCAAATAAAACACACTGTATGCACTGTACCGTACTTTAAGTACACTTGTACTCGAACTAAGTATGTATTTCAAATGCACCAACATTCATTGCACTGCAAGCTGCGATGAGGCCAGCAACGTCAAAGGAACAACAGCGTAAAGCCACGCAAAGAATAAATTGTTAATGGCATTGCGAATGGCATCGTGGAAAATTACAAACTGCAAACAGCATAGCCTTCAAGAGCATAGTATACACTGTAGACACAAATTCCGTATAACGCTCTTTAAACAGTAACTTATGCACCAAACTAACTAGTGCCGTGTTTTGCCTGTTAGATAATCGGCCTTCGATTTAAAATGTAATGTA
>JAQFZC010008031.1:0-10583 GCA_034695205.1 Dicyrtoma fusca | reverse complement strand
CTAGTCTAGTCTAGTCACGATTTTTTCGACCCTTGGCTAGTCTAGTCTAGTCTAGTCAAACCGGCCAAAAAAGCCGAGTAGTCTAGTCTAGTCGCTAGTCCGCTAGTCTAGTCCGACTAGACTAGGCAAGCCTTGAGTTTTAGGATACGCTTCGTTCTAAATATTCCCACATTATGAGCTTTCAAACATTCCTGAAACAAGGCACACCCAAAGTACTCTGAGGCTTACTCTATCAAGTGCATACAGAGTTGCCTAAAAAAATTGCTGTTTTTTTGTAAGCGACCACAGTTACAAGTAGTCCACAGTTAGAAGCCTTTACCCTAATCACTAATCGTAAAAGCAAGGGCAGCGGACAATCACAAAACACAAGAAGCATAAAAATTTTCAATTTTACCCTGGTTGCTAGGTTTATAAGCTTTTGGCCTCACGTAGAATCGAAATAATTATTCAAAATATTAAAATTTTAAAAAGAACATAAAGCATGATAAGCGAAATAAAACTTTATCGAGCATGATCGAGCAGTAATGAGATTTTCAACAGCATAATAATAGTGCATAATCAGAGAGCAGTCCTGAAATACATCCGTGCTGCACAGGTAGGTTGAAAAAACGTTTAGAGTTAATAGTTTGTTGGCACAACGTTTATAAAACAACGTTGAACGCGAGCATTTGAGATAAACCATAAACGAATGTCCGCCCGCGGGCTGCGTGAAACGCGTCTACAACTGTTACACACGAGCTCCTTAACTTCAAGTAGAATATTAATAAATATTCTGCTTTTATCCTACTGTAACCAAAACCAAAGTAGTTTGTAACCAACAAAATCCTATATCGCATACTGAGTCCGTTGGGCTATCCTCGTTGCAGGGCGGTTTTAACTTTATTTTGAATAATGTGAAGTCGGTCGTTCTCTCACAATGTTCGCCATATAGGTACTTACATTACGGTGTAATAATTCAAAGTTTAAATTCTGATTTTCACGAAGGTTTCACTCACGACTCACTAACGATAATCGGTGTAACATTTTTTGAACACAGTTGTTGTCCGCGCTCAACTGATTAAGAAGTTACTAAACTTTTTCAAAAAATAAGCGCTTTTTACTTAAAAATGAAAATGTTCCAATGAGACCAAAGACCAAACTGAATGGACAACAACAACAAACTGCACAGTGAAAGTGACTAACATGGCTGTGCGTCAGTCTAGCATTAAGATATCGCTAACAATTTTTGAGTTTTATAAATTAATATGCTACACACTTATTTTTCAGAGTATGACAATTTCCGAGATTGTCCGTGAAACCGCAGTAGTTTATTTACATAATAGTAGGTTTTCATGAAACGTCAATAAATAGCAATGCTCCTTACTTATTATAGCATCCTACTTTTAAAATGAAAAAATATCGTTTTCCCATTTACACAATGCTAAATATTTTGAAGGAAATATTTTTTGGCGGGAAACCGCCAAAGCAAACAAAACAATTTGTATATGGAGTGCTTTAATGATAAGCAGTATTATAAAAAATAATTTAAATGTTTTGAAGATATTTCATTTTTTGAAGAAAAAAATGCTCCATTGTCATTATACTTATGTAGGTAAGAGGCAAAATCTGCGATGTGCAGGCTGCTGGACTCACACACTTTGCGAAGAAAAAGGTGCAAATAAGTGATTAAAGGGCAAAGCCATGTTCCTTAATTATATTGGTAGGTAGTCTATTTGACAGTACTTTTACTATTTTTAAATTATATCACTCAAGTATATACTTACAAGGGAACACTATGCGGGTAAAAAGGTTTTCACTAAAAGTTGCCCAAAACCAACTAAGCAACTTCTTAGGACTTACAATTAGCAATGAATAATATGTCAATTTTAAAACGAGCGCATCGCTCACAATATCCGGTGCAATTTTAAAAATTTTCCTCGAAATTTGAAAACTGAAATTTCTTATGCAGTTTATTATGCGTAATTTTTTCAATCAAACGTGGCGTGAAAAAATGCAAAATAACGATGTGAACTATGTATTATAATTAAATGCATCCCTAGACTGCATACTGCATATGTACCTACTCACTTTCATTCTTCGTTTAATGCATTCAAAAAATCAACTAATCTAACATCTAACCCATGTGGTAGTTATAGGATAATAAATTATGAGATCTCACACGATTACGACGCGAAGTAGTAATAATTATTACAAAAATTATCATTGATTTTATTTTATCAATTCTAAATATCCATCCATATACATACATAGTGTAGAGACGAGAGTCTGATTGTGAGAGCCACAATGACTGTATTGAGGTATACTTATGGTGAAAGGAAAACCTTAAACTTCATTTTAAAGGCAGAAGTGCAAAAAAAATGGACGAATACAACTTTTAATAAATGTTTGGATGCTCTGTAAAATACATACAATGTACGAACAACCAACTCATTTTATATCACATGTACCTCTGGCGTACCTACCTACCTATTTGTATTTATAACCCCTTTGATACTAAAGTTGAAGATATTCTACAAGATATCTAGACATTGTAAATGTAAGGGCCTTTGAATGAAATCGGTACACTAGGAAACATATGGACATACGTACCTATGTATAATTACATCGGTTATAATTCTTCAAAAAAGGACATAAAAAATAAGTACAGATAATATTATGCGTCACGTTTTCAAAAAAAATTCATACCGAATATTTTGCAGCTAAGTACATACATACATGCTGAGCTACGCGATATTCTGTTCTGATAAAACGCAGTCTATATTTGAGTACAATAAAAAAAAATGGTTTCACACAGTCGATTTGAAATTAATGACACGACACGTAACTTGAGACGCACTGAACTCGTAGGCGCAACAATACACAACACCCAACAGCAACAGAAACTAGAGTCAAAATCAAAGAAAGCTTTGAAAATATTGGAAATAAAAGAAAAGAAAAACCCAGGAGGCAATACTCTAATAAAAATCATAAATAAAATAAATCATTGATGCATCATTCATTATGATTTTCATTTCCAAGTAAGTACTGCTTGACGAGTACATGTATGTATGTATGTATGTACAGGTAAAGAGTGAGTCCCAAAGCTACCAAGTAAAGTACCTACTATAGTATAGAAAAGGAGACTTGATCTAGTTTATGAAGAAAAATGAATCTATACAAAAGAATTGACAAGTCAAAGCGTCTATGTCTCAGAGAAACAAGTTTTATACAACATAATCCCTGTAATTTATAGTAGTACGGAACAAAGGGAAATTAGATAACAATACAAGTTTCCAAGTCTTGACTTGGCTTTGGCTTTGGCTTTACCCATATGTCCACCTAATTATATTGAAATCCCTTTCTGAGTGTTCTGAGCATTGGACATTTACAGAGCATTACATATAGAAAGGAATATCAACATCACATCATGAACCAAAATCAAAGGTGTTGGCTCCTAAATTCTAATTCGTAATTCGTAGCTGTGTGTGTGTGTGTGTGTCTGATGAAGCAATTCACTGCATACTATTTATTATATATACTTTGCAGTAGTAGGACCAGAACCAGACCACCAAATCCCATCAGATCACCATCACACATCACACACACACCATGTTTAATATAATCGACCCGTAAACGCCACAAATTCTTTTTCACTCTCTCACACACTCATTTCTACTTTTTATCTTTCCCATATACAGGTAAGTAACATCATAGTAGTACAGTAATTGTAGCACTAGTTCCCCTATAAAGTATATGGGGAGCGTTTTAAGTATTTAGACTTGAGTCCTCCGCCTTCCACATCATAATAATAATAACATCAACAATTGAATACTAATGCGATCCTCTGTCTATGACTGACTCTGTTATAATATTAGGAATTAGGACTGGTAATACTTGTACATATATGATTATGATTACTATTATGATTATGACGACGATTAAGTAATAGGGAGTTCGTAAGGAAGGTGTGGAGTTAATTTTTGGATGGACTGTCATTATGAAAGAAGGGAAACGCGAAGCAAGTCTAAACTATCATTCCAGCCGCGGCCCTTCAATTTCAATCCTATATATCGATTGGACTTGGGTGAATGAAGTAAAAGTAATTAGTGCATAGGTGGCCTACAACCGTTACCGTTTTAGTATCAGTTGTGGATGATGATACCGATGCCCGGACGGCTAGACCTAGAGTTACAATAGTTCTAATAATTAACAAGCTATAAGTATAGCATGCGATGGCACTATATTAGTAAGATAAAAAATTAACAAAAAAATGTTTGTTTATCTACACAGTCAGGGATCTGAACGCCTTACAGTACAATTAGTGTCAATTAGCTTTATTATGTGCCTCCAATCTATTTTCTCACTGTATATGTATAAAACGTAATACTAGTAATAGTAATATTGCTGTATAGTAGTAGCTTAGGTACTAGTATTAGTATTGCATATTTTGTTTGTTTTAATCTGAAATCTTAAAGCTTTTGATAAGTTCCTTTCTTCCGTTCAAACTACTGTTCTGTAATAATAAAGGAAGCTAACTGAAAACTGAAAAGTCGTTCGTATGTATAGTGGCACAGCACAAACTCTGTTGTTGCCTTTAAGAGTGAGTTCGTTTCAGCATGCCAATCTTGCTTTAAGTTTTGAAGAGAAGGCGAACGTATCCGTACAGTTTCTGTAGAACTAATAACTAATAAATTGATAAGAAAAAAGTCATAATTCGTGAGTTACTCTTACGAGCCCAATAGTATGGGGTTCACCATGTCAAGAGTCGAGTCAATTTAAAGAGTCAAAGGCGTGTAACTACAGACACTACAGTACTATATCATTACTTCGAGCCCCCTTGACTCCCTGTCCCTACTGACCAGGGCAGGCAGGGATTACCTACGTATGAATGATCATCAAGTTAAAGTTAGTCATCTCGAAAGGAAGCATTAGATTTGAATGGAAATAATTCAATATTTAAATATATTGGATGGATAGACTATAGAATATTAGAAGGTATGCAACAAAAAAAAAAGACAAAAGTATAATCTCACGTCACGGTGTCAAAATCAAAACCAAAATCATGAGGCACGGGATATACCTATATGTATAGGTATATATATAGCACACACAATAACTCATAGCTATAGCCATGTATGAATGAAGTAAGCAGATTGGTGTGTGTGTGTGTGTGTGTGTGTGTAGGTACTGAATGTTGAATGTACAAGTACTCACTTAGCTATACATATACAGTTTAAGTTTGATAGCTTCTTTGAGTGGGGCATAGGAGGGCTAAGGCTGGGCAGTATAGATAGGAAACAATCATTAAATTGAGCTTTGCCATTAAACTAAAGTTACTTGACTTGACGATGGGTGCAAAAGGTATCTATATGGGGCGAAATATGTGGTGCATGTTGGTCTAAAGTGTCTACAAAAGAATAGACAGAGATGTAGATATGAGTAGAAAGATCAGAGGTAGGTGTACGGTTGATAGTAGTGCTGTAGTAGATGTTTGCAACCCATGCCATGTAATGTGAAGTGCATTAAATATCCGTTAGTATAATAGTAAATAATATATAATGGAAAAGTTAGCAGTGAGCATTCTTCCCCCTCCTCCCCTCTTGTTTACATGTAGATAATATATTTTATAATTGTGGAGTGTCCGTCGTCATATATAAAAGGTGAAAGGAATACGGAACCAGCCACCAGTTTACGTTTGACTTTCTTATTTTGCGGTGTTTTTCTCATTCACACAGTTCGATCAGTTCAGATTCACACAAATACAACAGTCAGACAGAATACACAGAGATCCCAGACTGACCAAAAATTTTAAACAAGGCAAGGGTAAAAAAAAGTTAGTCAGTCAGTCAGTCAGTCAGTCAGTCAGTCCGTCCGTCAGACAGACAGACGAGCTAAATCGCGTGTGGTTACGGTTACGGTTACGGTGCCGAGAACGTCGTCAATATAAAAAAAAAATTATATTAAATAACCAAAAGAGGACCAACTTGTGTAATATAAAGCAGTTCAGGGATTGCGTTGAATTACGGAAGTTATTGCCGGTGACTGAATTTGAGGAGAATTCCATGTGATTTTTTAAAAAAAAAATTCAATTTTTTTTTCCTAAATAAATAAAACTGTGATCGAGATCTACAGACTTGAAATATCTATACAACAATCAAAATGATTCCGCGCATTTTAACGGTAAGCGAAGGATTAATTGGCCTTTTTATTCGTTGTAGTTTTTTTTATAATTGAACACGTTGTGTTATGTAAATTCAGTAAATAATTGTATTTAAGTAAGTAGTTGGTAACCTCGGCTTTGTTCCCTTTGAAAATCGTGACTGTTCAAAAGTAAAATGCATTCGTTCATTTCATTGGGATTGGGATCCATTTGTACCTACAGACCTATCTTTAGTAAGTAAGTAGGTACGTACAGCAAGGCAGCGTGGGTTCATTTTTAACAAAATAATGAAGGTCGATTACCTTTTGAATCAAACTTTTTAATTATTCCCAACTCTATTACACTATCTTTCTCTTTCCTGTTTAGCATATTCCACATTCCTCAGATACGCCTTTTTTCGCCATTTTCTGTCAGGATAGTAGGTATATACATACCTATATAGGTATATTGAAATGTATGGACAGATTCATTTAGTTTTAATTTTCTTTATTGCTGATAGATTTAGATTATTGATTATTGAGCATGTCTTAATGTCGACAAACCATAAAAATTAAATAGCCTCAGACATGTCAGTATGTATAGGTACATGGGATGGTCGTGTTCAAAAAACGACCAAGATCATGAGAATCATGAGAGACAGCTATGTAAAGTACATACTAGTACCTATGTATGTACACAGTTAATTTTTCATTTGCTTTGGTTTGGTTTTCTTGGCAATTGATTCATTCATTCATTGAGCAGGTTGCTAGCGTCTCAGATGTATGTAGTAGTGCAATATGCAATGCTCTTGAAAGCCTCAAAACTTCTATAAAGTATAAATCAAACCGGTTGAGCTGCATCATCGAACAAATAAAAACGAAAGCTTCTTTCCTTTCAACTCTCCATACAGTCCATGTTCATCTCCATCTCTATATAACACAATAATAGCCCAGCAATTCTTCAATTTGGCCAATTAAACCAGTTGTTACACATAATTATGACTGCTTAATTCGTAATTGGGATGTTTATTTGCTGTCGTCCCTCATCCTTTTTCAATTTCAATGGGATGGGAATTATTAATGCATCATCATCATTATAATTATAATTAGTACACAGCTATCTTCTTCTGCATACCGAGACCGACAAAGTACTTGACTGACGATTACTAATATTATAATAAGTTGTTTCAATATAAAATCAATTAATTTACGTAATTGAATTTAAAATCAAGAAAGTAATTAAATCCCACTTTGACTATCTGAATAAAAGATAGTACTGCTCAGGTCAGGACCCAAGATGAAATGATACAAGGCAGTCAACGTACATTTAATTGCGTGTAGTAGAAACGTATCTCACGAATTATCATTAAATCATTCCCTATTATTTGAGAATCCAGTGAAATCCAGTCATGTGCATGTTAGACTCTATAGCTGATGGAATCGCCGACACTAAATTATAATCGTTTTGTAAATAAATTGTAAAGTTGTCAGTGTCAGTTGACAGGGCAATAATTGACAGGTCGACAGGTTTAAGATCATTGCAAATCACTTTCCTTCAAAAAAAAAGTTGTTTAGCTCCTGACGCTGGATACTGATTTCGTGATTTATAGTCTTTAATAATCGTGTCTTAATAATAAATAATAAGCATCACTGAATAAATTATGACATTACAGAGCATACGAACGAACGAGTACTGACATATAGAAGCTATAATAACTCAATTGAACTTGTACGTAGACTTGTAGGCATCTTCTAATAGAAGTTTTTGAGACAAGTAAGCAGAGATATAATAGAATGAGAGGGGAAATGAATGAAATTAAATGAAATCAAGTCACTTTTAATCAGTTCATTTGAGTCAGTCAGTGCCCATACATACAGACAATTACAATTACAAAGCCTACAGATAAATAACAGTAGTAGTCCGTCTCCCCATAAAATTGTGTCTGTAATGATGACTTTCTTTTTTAATTTCTGTCTCAATCTCCCTCCATCCCAAATGTTGACAGATAAAAGTTAATAAACTTTTATACAATGGTTGTATATTACTACTATCTAGGATCTTATCATATCAACACATCAATCCTCTCCTCGCTCACAGTTTTGCAGTACAGACAGAGATGCAGATAATCATAGTATACGAGACTCACTTACCTTAGTGAGTAGACTCAACAACAAAGATGGAGTTAAAAAATGAGATTGACGGGGAGTTAGAATAATAATAATCGTTTTTTAACTTTCGATTCTTCTCTACTACACTTTGGGTTCTCAAGTTAGACTTGCATGGACTGGCTGGCCGTTAAAGTGCCGAGATTATTACTACTCTTTTGGAACGGTTCAAGTCGTTCAAGAGTTGACTAACAATCGAATTTTTCGTACAATTCTTTCCACACACTTCCTTTTTTTATTATACTTTATACGACTGTACACTCAAACAGCATTAGCGGAACAAGAACAACACACACACACACACACACACACACACACAGTCCACAATGACGATGAGGATTGATGATGATGAACAAAATTTTTATGATATAAACAAGAATCTTTTTTCCCACGACCAATTAATTCCCATCTCATCTCATCTCTCTTGTCTTCTTTACAACTTTATCCCATTTTCCTCCCCTGTTCCTATTTATTTAGTCTCAAGTCTTGGTAGTGTGTTTTTTTTTTTCAAAAAATTTCCCCATCTTGCTTTTACAATTTTTATTCATTTTTTTTGTTTTTAATGTCTTATGCACTTTTTTTTTATCTCAGATTTAAGCAAGGAGGTTAGTACCATGAGTGAGTGAATGTGAAATAAATAAATATACACGCTTACATTGTCTTATTGTCACGATTAGGATGTTAATGTTCTGTTACTTCTGTTGTTAGTGGGCTAGTGGCTCATAGTTTAGTTGTTTAGTTGTCAGTACATCAGTAGTACCAGTTAATATACAGTATCAGATTAGAGTCCTTTCTTTTATTTTTCTATGGGGCTGAGCTAAGCTAACAACAATATATAAGATTCGTAACTTGAACTCCCATTTGAGATACCTATGTATACCTTACCTTACTATGTAGGTATTTAACGACTCTATTTTTTGTTTTGTTTATGTCTTATTCATTTCCGTAGCATTGCATTGCAAGAACCAGCATGACAATGACATTAAGAATCCCATTTTTTTTTATTTCATTTTGTTTTTATTGTGTTTCTTTCCTTGCAACTTGCAAGTCTATGTACATCCTAATACTCATAATTTCACTCAAGGAGGTAAAAAAATTTCTATTTCTGACAATTTCTGTCAATTTGTTTCTCTATAGGTATGTATGTTGCACTTTTTAAATATGCTTGGGCCTCCTAACACAGATACGAACGAGTAGAATGCATTCAATAATGCATATGGAAGGCCGACTGGAAATTGACCAAATGATATACGAAGATATTAGATAGTGAGAATTAAAAGAAATTATTAAAATGCATACTACATGCATATGGTGCATTGAAAATTGGAGTGCAGAGCAAGCTAACCAATTAGCAATTCCACCCTCCGCGTCTCCTGACACTAATGAGACAGTCCGTAATGATCGACAGAGACAGACAGATCTAAATGCAATTGAAATAACTTATGCAGAGTGCTTCACGCCGTGGTTGAGCAGTTTTACAGGTGGTTGGTTGACTAAAGTCGGTCAGGAGTGAGTCCAATGAATGGTCTAATTGTCCACGTTTTGTTTTTTTTTCTTTTTCCTTCCAATTTCCAAAGAACTGACAGCCCCTCTCAGTCCTGTACCCATTACTGATCAACTACTGTATAAATCAAAATCAAAAAAAAAAAATCAGCTCCTCACCCAAAGACGGAATAAAATAGCACACTACGTACTATGTACCTACATAATATATTATGTAGCAGCCTATTTTATATACCTAGGACAGAAAGCCGAAAGCGAGAGTGAGGAACTGTAAATAAGTGCATCAGTAGTTAATAGTATCTCCTGTAATATTGCAAATTGCAATGCATAGCTTAAAGCAACGAAAAGTGCGTAGGCTGCACAATAATAGTGATGCAGGCTGCAGGTATTTGTGTCTGTTCCTTTCTGGTTCTACCACCTTCTGCATTACTAGTACTTTCTGTGCTACTCTAATAATTTTTTTTGTTTTGATTACGGCTTCACTACATATAGGTAGTATAGATTGAGAATTGAGAGTCAAAATTACACCGTGTGTACGTATTTTGAATTTTAATGAACCGTATTACATTATTACTTCACTATATCATTACAAGTCAATGAACACAGCTGTAATTTAGCATTACGTGGAGAACTGTTAAATTATGTAAAATTAAATTGTGGCTTGTGCTAATGATCTGTGATTATTGGAATATATCCGCTTGTAATCCTCTTTATTGCCTTTGGCTAAAAGTCACAGTTGGGAATATATGTACATACCTATAACGTGTGGCAAGCATCAGCATCCCATGGTCCACGTG
>JAQFZC010008030.1:0-10584 GCA_034695205.1 Dicyrtoma fusca | reverse complement strand
GAATAGTGCGCGGGTGTACTATTAGAGAATTTACGGTACATTCACTAAGATAGAGGAGATAATTAGGTGTCAAGGGGATAAAGGAGTGCAGTTCTAGTTAGCATACTATTAGGCTATCAAACGTAAAATAGAAATATAACAACTAACAGGTAGCTATGCAATAAAAGATCCCAGCCAGCTACCTGCCCCAATGTGTGCAGTCATTCCAGCCATTTCTATTCTATCTCAAACAAAACAAGGCCTCACTTACTAGTCAGTGACTGACAGACGATTGATCGAAATCAAGATCGACATCGAAAAGAAAATGTTACATGATTTACAGCAGCACAGCCTAAAATTACAGAACTACCTACACCTACACTACAGATATTAGCACGAAAATTCAAACCAGACGAAAATGACTTAACCACAGAAGAAAAAAAACCATTAGTCAACATAAACATTAAAAAATAGAACAGCGGGGAAAAAAATGAACAGCACGAATAATGAATTCACAAAGCTCTCCCATCGACTTTGGCTTTGGCTCCTATTTCATAAAATAAATCGTAGGGTATAAAAAAGACCCAAGATTGAAGATTAAAGATTCCTTGGAATGGGTCCATCTCTTTCAATTCAATTCAAGTCATGATTTTTACTGATAGAAGGGAGCACCGGAGCAATGCAACGCTCAATGCAGTGCTTAGGAGTGGATAAAGGTTTTATGGATTTTTATGTTCAGGATGAGTAATTTCATTCTCAATTTTCGGACAGAGATGAACTAGACTTATAGGCGGAGTATGTGTACCACCAGCAAGCTAAATATATAATGGACAATCAAGTTAAATGCAATAATGCGATGCAATGCAATCTAAAGGCCAGGCAGAAGAGAAATAAACAGATCGTGAGACCCTCAGAGATTGCCATCGTGAATATCAGCGCCAGAACAGAGAACACATTGTGTATTATAGTGTCCTTATACCTAAAAAATTACCCTAAAACCTTAACAGTATAGACGCGTATGCACGAAACTATAACTATACTTACTGACAAAACTGATAAACAACATCTTCGGTCGCATTACTGTGATACGATTACATTACAATTTTTCGGCATCTTGTCTTAAAGGAGAAAGGACACGTAATTACAGACCATTACATATTAGGTACACTCTATCATCATGCTTATCGACGGTGAAGAAGCATTGTGCAGAAGTTCAACCCCGGTTTAAAGGCAAGGTGATGCAAGTCTAGCGTTGCGTGGCCTTAATATCATCTTAGGGTCCTAACCAACACTCAATATTTTACCTGCATAGAATAAAAAGTGTAAATCATGTAATTAAATGTAATTCAATGATTCAAACATGATCAAATGTTTGAAAAAGCATTAATCAGTGAATTAAGTAAATATCATCAATTTAATTCATCCCGTTATTGAAAATAGAAAACTGGTACTTCCACTTTTTCAAAAATAGCAAAAGATACAGACACTTTTTAAAAAATGTGCTAAGCTGGTATTTACTTAGGTATTTACTTTCGCTTTGCTTTGCCGCCACAATTAACCTTAGCGATGTTCACACTTTTGTCTGAGCACATACAATCATGCAAATGCTAATGACTGATGAGAGTTTCCGTCACAATGACATTGACGAATGGATGGACTTAGAGAGTATCACAATCACAATGCATCTTCACCGACGATATGTACGAATGGAAGATAGAAATTTTGTATTAAATTCAAAGACGAGCTACACTACTATACTAACTGCTATACAAACCAGATTCAAAACAGAATAGTTAGAAGGATTTGTGTATTGTTTCACCGTGCAAGTACTATGCTTTGAACTCCATCTCAAATCTCACTTAGGTATGTTGCATGGCGAGAACATTATGCTTCTTCAAGGACGGTATATAGTGGGTATATATAACTAGATACCTTAAGTAGGCACATGACCCTACATAATAATTACCTATAAGCCTAAAATCCTGTAAAAGCAAAACACACAATAACAAAAAATACACATTTTTTTTATTGGCACTCACCTCAGAATCCTCTATAAAAGTTGATGGACACTTGTACACCGCTATTGGAACAGAGATTCCTTTCTCCTGCAATTAAAAACAAAACAAAAAATACAATAAAATACTTTTAGCATCCAATGCTCTGGTATATTGTTACTACCAGCATAAAGTCCATTGTATTGCCAATTTATTGCACCGTTGACCGTCTGCGTACTCCAACGCAACGCAACGTTATTATTTTAAATTTTAATAATCGAAGAGTTTTTCCATTCTTTCCTTTCATGACAATTTTAAATAAAAAGTAATTCGCGGTCATCATTCGAATTCCAAGCAACAAGATTTGGACAACGCCACATAGTACGTTTTAATTCCCCACGTTTATCTTTTATGGGTCACAATTTTTATGTACGTGCCGAAAGCATCACTGGAGATGCAAAGCGTCGATTCTGTGAGTGCTAGTTGAGTGAGTGCAAGTGCTACAAAATAGTGCCTGTCACTCCATGTGACACTGAGCATCACTTTCGCATTTCGCATGCCATTGCCATTTAAAACGAGAACTGAGATTATTAAGTACTTTGTGTACTTAAAATGTGGCTTTGAATGACATCAACATTTTTAACATTACTAACCTATCTGACTAGTGCAGTGAGATGTACATAGTACATACTAGTGTGTGTGGATTGTACAATGTAGAGTATAATTATTTATTTAGCTTTTATTTAATAGTTTTTATGTCTTCCTTCTCATTTTTAGACGCTCTTTTTTACACGTTTGACATTGAGAGTAAGAGGGGCAAAAAGTGGAACGGTATTGTTGTTTTCATTGTCATTCTTGTATCTATAGACAAGATAGGCAAGTAAGGTTCTATTCTATGCATACATTGTTCTAATACTAAATTTCCAAGCTGAACTGGAAGCGTGTAAAAACTAGATTGCTTCGCTCTATTCTTATACAGCTGATTATAGAGACATAGATAGTAAGTAATAGTAATAGTAGTATAACATTTTTTATAAAGAATATAGTTACTATAGATAGGCCTGCATGCATACCTATACTTATTTTATTTTAGTATTACCTACCTAAAAGCATTTTGTGCTTTAATTTAATTCAGTGTTACATTTCCCGAGGCATGCCTCACAGCCCACAACTATAGTAGTACAGGCTAGTGAGAATAATTAAATGGTAATTTTGTGAAGCACATGGTATTTTATACTGGGCTCGTAACTAGTGATACTGCCGCATCATCTATGAAGGCTTTTAAGAACTCAAGTCATGAATCCTAAAGACATTTTGATTCTTACAATTTAATTGTACAGATAAATACGTACCTAGGTACATCCACACAGACACAGGTAATTAGACGGTAATAAAGCATCATTCAGAAAGTTCAAGTTTAACCCATTCAGAACTGAGAAACCATGGAATTATTGCTTTAACAATATTTTTATTCGTTAAATTAACTTTTTTGAAGGCGTTCAATCAAGATCAAAGAAATCAACATTTTTAAAAGGGTGAAAACTAGAAATCAAGATTTTCGAAAATTATGTCAAAACTAGAAATTAACATTTTCGAAAAGGTTTAAAATCTAGAAAGTAACACTTTCATAAAGGCCAAAACACGTAATTGACATTTTCAAAAAGGTCCAAACTAAAAATCAACATTTTCGAAAAGGTTTAAAAACTAGAAAGTAACAGTTTCATAAAGGCCAAAAGAAGAAATTGGCGTTTTCAAAAAGCTGTAAATAAAACTAGATACAGTACCGTTTCGAAAAAGTTAAACTTTAAACCGTAAGTACTATCTGCAACTCTGTATCTTCCCACGCAAGTATCTTCCCAGTAATTTATTGTAACACACTACACATGAGGTACCTATACATACGTACACCTACCTAGAGTTCAAATAGAATTGACTGTAACACAAAAACTAGCAAACTTAAACCTCGAATCGTTTCGTTTTACGACACAAAGTGTCTAGCTGGCTAGCTACCTAAGTTGATCGATCACAAAATTTTAAGTACCTACTATATGAGAGTGTGTGTGTGTCTTCTTTTATAGTTTTACTATTGCCAATGACATAACAAATATAAAAAAAACAACAATAAAAAATATTGCCGATTTACATGGATTGTAAGTTGTACATATGCATAGCATAGGGAACATCCCTATTATGTAATACATAGTTGAATGTTGCATCTGTACTCTGTTTGCAGTGCAGTGCCAGTGTCAGTGTCAGTGCATTGCAGTTACATTTTTTTAAGTGCTTTAGGAACAGGCTTGGTTTTGCCCTTAAAGATGCGTCAATGTCATAACAATCAAACTTGACAGGTACCCACATATGTAGGTACCTAGTCAGAGTCAAATGAGTCAAAGATGACAAACTTACACAAAACTATAAAAAGAAACCTTCGTTCCTTCTCTGGGGAAATCATAGGCAGACAACAATGAATTTAATACGCATGTATTACACGTAAGCACCAGGGATGCAAGTGTAAGGTGAATGTGCACTGCATGTCAATCACTAATGGCGTATATCCTTCACAATTTCACAAAGTAAGCTACAACCAATGCAGTGCAGCGTGTACTTCAATAGTAATAGTAATATAGCAACGCTAATCAAGCCTTCCACAATAAATTGTAAAAAGAGAGAAAAACCCCAAAAAAACAGCAATGTATTAAAGTCAAAAAGTACACTATAGCACCGCCAACCGTAAAAAAATAAATTATGCACTAATTTAAGTATACATACGGAGGCAGTGCACTAAAAACAGGAGCAAGGCAATCTAATATGGATTTCCCCTACGATTATATCTAATCATCAAAGTGTACTTCTTGATCTACAACAGCTTCCCTATCTTAGATACAAACGCATGTATTTCTTTGAAAATATTTGCAAAAAAGTTAAAGCTCAAGATGCAATATTAATGTTGTTAATTTTCCCCGAAAAAAGGAAGAGAATTGTGTAATAGGTACGTGCGTAAGTCTTTTTCATTCTGAAGATGCAAATGCCTATATCTATATCTACCGACGAGGCTAATGAGGATATATACTGTAACTGTAATTAGCACGGACAGTGGTTGTGGCTCTACCCCTCCTTCCAAATGATGTGTGTGCTTACACAGTTAATGCTTATTGCAATTAAATTACAATTTACAATTGCAAATGGTTATAGACATACTATATAGAGTTAGATTTATAGATCGAATGAAACGATGCTATTTCTTTTTTGTGCAGTTGAACTGGAAATAAGAAACAGCGTTAGCAGCCCAGCCAAACAACATTAACATTAAAGTTAAATGCATAGCGACAAAGGGGGTAAAAAAAGGACATAAAACTTGATTGAAGGTTACAAGACCCGCCCGCCAGTTAAAAATTAACCAAACCATACCATTTCCATTGAAATACAAAAGAGACGAGAGATGCTCAATGCTCATCCGACTGTTTTCTGATTCCCTCTCTCTCAAGTCTTCTTTCGTAGAATTACTGGGTTTGGCTCTGACTTTTTGGCAGGCAAACATAAATGTGTAGGTACTTATACATATGTGTAGAGTACAGTGTGCTGACAGTACAGTGCCAGTAGTGGTGATGGTGATCGTATAAAACCTTGCTAGTTAGTTACAGCATATTAAATTCGAAATTAATACACACTCGTTTCGGTCGGGAGAGAAAACACCCTGCTATGTACGTATAAATATAAAATTAAACGAATTCACGATGATGCGATGCAATGTCATTTGTAAACTTGAATTTTGGTAATTTTGGATGATCTGGCACTATACACATGCATCTATAGCCTCGCCACCGGCAACTGGCACCGGCACCGGCATCCCATCCTCTCTTTCTTGATGGTTGGGCTTTACCTCATTAACTCCAACAATGAAAACCATTTTCTCCTTCCCACCTAGCAACAGACCCAGTTGTTTGAAGGTTTACGGCTATCTACGTGTGCGGACATTAATTTTTCAAGAGCAACAGCCAAACGTAGCTTGTTACCGCTTAGCAACTGGAAAACCATGAAAAGCATGCCTTAGAAAAGTGCATTTTTCTAGAAATTGACCTTTTAAAAACGATCAAAACTATGAATAACATTTTCAAAAACAGTCAAAACCAGAAACTAAGACATTTAAAGGGGTCGAAATTAGAAATTAACACTTTAAAATGGGTCAAAACCAGAAACTAAGACATTCAAAAGGGTCAAAATTAGAAATTAACACTTTTAAAAAGAAGCAAAACAAGAAATCAACTATTTTAAAAAGATGTAAAACTAGAAATAATACCGTTTCGAAAAGGTTAAGTAAAACAAAACTGAAATATTTTTTTCAAAAAAATAATATTTTTAAAATTTGAAATAACGAACTACAAATTAAAGTATTTGCGCTCTAACAAATACAAAAAGTGTAGAATTTCGGGGTATAAGCCAAAAGCACTTGCCTTGCTTTGGGTGAAAGTTGTACGGTTAACAAGGCCGATTGCAGGGCTAAACTTATTGAAAACAAATTTTTAAAGCAGATAATTTTTACCAAAAAAATAGCAGCATATTTTAAGTGATAAATGCACGAGTTTATTTGCTCAAGCTAAAGATGCAATTACATTCGAAATGACGTGGTTTAAACCTTTAGGGCTATAAGACTGTCAGCCTAAAGCTTTGTGCTTGTGCTTAGCTAGGTAGATAGGTACCTATATCACCTGTATAATTACCTACCTATACTGCTTAGCTTAAACACACTGGAATTTGAGGTCTACTTCAAGTTGTGACGCCTTTGAGATCTGCTGATGCAATGAACTGCTCTGTCATGTCATCTCCCAATGCATGTCTGCTTCTGCACGTGCATTTTTTGTAGTGTGGATTTTTTTGCCTGCATTTTTTTTTATAGAAGAACAACTGCATTTTGCATTGTGTTATAATTACTGTATGCATAACTTCTGCAGATACTTACTTTAATGTTCGCACGTGCACGTGCCTTGGCTATAGTACACAGAGAAAATGAAGTGTATGTACTCTGTATTACTGTATGGGATGAAAATAGTACCTATATCTTTTTTTATGCACAATATAGATCATATCTTTGTAGAGGCAAGATCGTAGCTAGACTTTTTAATAGATCCAAGTTTAATAGCTCCAGGATATTAACACTTGGGGGTTGGGACGTCCAGTGGTAGTAACTATGGTGGTCACTCTACTATTAACGATTGAAGTATCAAGTTACAATCATAATTTTTATATGCAAATCACGCAAAGTCCATCCTTTCTGCTATATGCTGGTATTAGTGGATTGACTTACTAGTTAGGCCACACTGCACTGCAATCAAAAAATTGAAAAAATTGTGAGGCTGACTGCAACTTGGGGCAAATTGTTTTACCGAAAAATCGACAGGGTAGTTTTAAATTCAGTTCTTTCATTAAAATTGCATACTACGATTTATGCGATGATGATTAATTGCACGCCAACGCCATCAAAATAGAATGATACGAATGAATGAGAAATTTCACGCAATGCGTAAAATTCCCTTTCACTTCCTGTCGGCATATTTAAAGTTGACTTTGACTTTGATAAAACGGAAATTAAAAGGGCGCACAATACATGAATAAATCCACATATGGACGAAGTAACGAACGAAACCGCCCAGACTTTGATCCAGTGATCTCATTTCTATCACTATCTAGATTTCTTTACCCATTTTACAAAATAAATTTAATCAATTAAATTGTGTGTACCTACTTCATTGGCAATTCAATCAAAATGGCTGGCATAAAAATTTAGGTAATAGTGGTATAGGTAAGTTCATATACCGATTCAATCAAACTCTTACTATAACATTTTTTAGTGTTTATAAAAATCAACCGCTCAATATAAAAAAATATAGATTAGAAAATATGGATTACGTATTAGCAGCTTTGACTGCCAAAAATTTAATTACGTACATATATCACTATTTTAGCGAACGAAAATAAATCCAGAACTTGGTACCTTTCACACGGGGTTAAAATTTGGGTCGAGCGCGGCCCAATCTTTAAAATCAAACGAAAGCTCCCAACAAAGTTTAAAACAATGCACAAAGGCTGTCCACTTGTATCGAACTACTTTTAACAAACACGTTGCCGTATGCATGCAAGGCAAGATTAAAAAAAACTTGATGTAAAAATTTTATCCCTCGCATTTTTATCAATGCAATGGTCTACACAGCACAGGTACGGCTATACTACCAGTACCTGCAGTTTACTTTCAACTTCAACTGTATTATTAAAGAACTACTTTCCTAGCCAGAATGCAGGCATGCATGCTTGCTTTTAAAAAAAAAGTCGAATTCTAAAAATACCAGAAGTATTTAGCAACCTTTTAGTACTTAAAAGTACATGATATACATACCTACCTACATAAAAACCACTTTGTACTGTAGATTTGTAGATTTATGGATTACCACTACAGCTCCACTAGCCATTCTATCTAATGTCATTATTAATTCACAAAATTTACAATGGGGCTTGTCTCGTGGGGCTGGTTCTGGTTCTGGCTCTGGCTCTGGTTCTGGTAGTGTTTGTGGTTTTAAAAAAACAAGTGACTCTGAGTAGAACGAACACTAAATTTATAACTCAATAACACGTCCAAACCATTAACCTAATGCTTTCCTATCTCACAAACCTTGAGATGTCAAGATGCATGATGTAGGAGATTAAAAAAAAGGAAAGAAGTAAATTGCAGTTGTAGTAGGTTGTAGTTGTGCTCTGCTGTTCTTTTAGAGAATAAAAAAGCAGGTAATTATTTCTTGGCACACGGGCACGGGCATGACGGCTGCCCTTATTCTTACACACATTTATACACTCGGCATGTTCTAATCATTATTAGGCACTCATTACATATTACCTACTTAGGAATGAGTAATTCATTTTTATTTCGTTAGTGATAATATCTACTAAAAATTAGCGAAATTACTGTGAAGGAAATTTGATAATTTGAAGAAAAAAACTGACGCAATTCGGCCCTGGATTTAAAACAAAGTTCTGCGGTGTCCAGCAGAATTGATGCGGCATTAGCAGAAGATTAACCTTTTCGAAACGGTGGTTTATTAAGTTTTACATCTTTTTGAAAAGACCAATTTCTTGCTTTGACCTTTTTAAAAATTGTTAATTACTAGTTTTGACACTTTTGAAAACGCTCATTTCTTAGTTTGCACGTTTTGAAAAGTGTTCATTTCTAGTTGTGACCTTTTGAAAACGGTAATTTCTAGTTTTGAACTTTTTGAAAGTAGGAATTTCTAGTTTTGACGTTTTTGAAGGTGTTGGTTTCTAGGTTTGACCTTTCTGAAAATGTCCATTTCTAATTTTGATCCTTTTCAAATGTGATTCTAGGTTTAACCTTTTTGAAAGTGTTTGACACTATAGTTGTGAATGTTTTTGAAGATGTTAATTTCTAGTTTTGACCATTTCACAAAAGCTTCTTCATAGAATAAACTTTTTTGTAAATCATTCTTTTCCCTTTGCTGCGGTTTCCCAGTTTCGAATGGTTTAAGCAAGCAGGTAGGTATTAAATTGAATTATAATCAATCTAGGTACCTGCCTATAGGTAGATACCTTAATCACATCAGTTACTCGCTTTACTTGCAACAACAACAGTTCAAAGTCAATTTTCCCTGGACGAATGGATGGTCCTCTGCAGAAGTGCAATGAACTAATAATCTGTTTTGATCTGCATAATCTGCATAAAATTTTATTACAAACTACAAACTAAACCTTCAAGTATTTGTAGAACACCTATACATAAGTGCACACTTGAATGAAACTCAAGTATCGCAATTTTGTTGCACATTTTATTTACCCTCTACCTACACTGAACACTATACACCTCAGCTGATTGCACAACTGCCTCTGAATTCGCTTATAAAACTGCAGTAGCTATCTATATATTTATTCTATTTTTTTTTACATCTACTCTGTTTAAACAGTGCACAAAAGCATTTGGATGCAAAATCCAGCGAAAGTAAATAATCAACGGAAGCATCGTATCGTAATCGTAATCCTTATTCTGATTTTATCTTTAACAAAATTTAAAGTTTTGAACAATACTTTGCTCCAGTGTGTAGCTTAGTCAGTATTTGTTCAGTACTGGGATTGTAATTGTGATTGCCAAGCCCCATCTAGGATTTCATTTGAATCTGTGTGCTGAATCATCATCATCATTATTGCACATAAAATATACCTACAGACAAAAACCAACTCGGTATTACATACACATATGTACTACACAGTCAGTCGTACCAAATTACGTACCTCTACGTAGGTACTTGATTTAGTATTAGTGTCTGGCAGATACCTACTTTGAGTCAGTACAGGCAGACAAGTTGGCGTTGGGACGATCACTGCACTGTACTGCACTACTGGAACTGTAATGGTGGTCCTAGCAATGAAGCTGACATCATCTTCCATAGTTATTAACTCTGAGTGTAGTTCAAGCTTCAAGCCCATGGGCTTGACTTGACTTTCCTTTGACTCTCAGGAATAATGCAAAGTACAATCATAATAATAGTAATAATGGACAATGCCGCTATTTGATATTTCTTCACATTAAAAAAATTCTCACGCAATCAATGCCATC
>JAQFZC010008029.1:0-10584 GCA_034695205.1 Dicyrtoma fusca | reverse complement strand
ACAAGCCAATAAAAGCCTATAATCTGCCTATTTCCCTATTTTTGCAATAAAAATTCTAAAGCGGTAAGTTAAAAAATGTGAGTGTATTTTATCAAAGTAAAGTATGAACTGTGAAAAATCTATAATGGAACCAGGGGTAAAACAGGCCACCGGGGTAAACTCAACCAAACAGGGTAAAACAAGCCATATAGGGTTAAAAAATACAATAAGAGGGGTATATTCAGCCGTTAAAATAAACACACCATATTTCCTCGATTAATTTCCCCAGGAACTAATTTATAAAGCTGGTTTGGCTTCCATATGATTTACATGCTATAGAAACCTAGAAGATATTGAAACTCCTCAAATAATAATTAAACATGCTTAAAATGTCTTTATGACTTAATATGTCTTTGCCAATTGCCTCTTAATAATTTTGACGTTTTACTAATACAATTTAAAAATAATTGAAACGCTGAGTTCAAGAAATCTATTAAATACGCACTTTTTTGTTCTTTTGTCACATGTCGACGGTCTTCCTTCATAAATGGTTTCATTCCGTCTACGGATTAACCCCATCTACGGTTTTGCCGCTGCATA
Source organism: Dicyrtoma fusca (assembly GCA_034695205.1). Taxonomy (NCBI): domain Eukaryota; kingdom Metazoa; phylum Arthropoda; class Collembola; order Symphypleona; family Dicyrtomidae; genus Dicyrtoma; species Dicyrtoma fusca. Next base: position 10,005 of record JAQFZC010008029.1, on the reverse strand, counting down.
CGGAGATGCAGACGGCATGAAATCATTTTTTTTGTTTCATGCATAATGATATGAGTGGCAGTGCATTTATTAGTTGCATTAGGAGTCTAAATGGTCCGTTCCGTAGGTTTTTGGTCTTGTTCCGGTCCAAACTTTTTGGAACGGAACTGTGGTCCGTTCCGTTCCGTTCCTAGCCTTGGAACGGAACGGACCATATTGGAACGGTCCAAGTCAAAAATATTTACGGGTAGTCTAAAAATATAATGATTTTAAATCAGTGCGGTTTATAACAATTATGGTATTTTAATTATTGCTTAAACTTAATTCAGAATGAAACGTCATACAATTTTAATTTTTTCTGTTAGCCTTTTTGTAAATATATCAAGTTTTACGTATTTTTGAAAGTTGTGCTTTCTAGTGTTGATCCTTTTGAAACCGTTATTTTACTAGTTTTCCATGTCTGTAAAAATGTTAATCTCTTATTTAAGTCGTGAGCTTTTAAAAGTGTATAATTTCTATCGTTTTTTGAACTCCCAATTTCTAGTTCTGACCTTTTTGAAAAAGTTAATTCTTAAGAATAAAACCTTCTGTAAATCATTCTTCCCATAATGGTTTCCCAGTTTCGGATAGGACCATGGTAGGAATGCTAAACAAAAGTATTTATTCAACAAATTAACTTTTTCCAAACGGTCAAAACTAGTAATGCACTTTTAAACACCATTTAAAACTGGTAATGCATACTTTTACACAACCATTCAAAAGTACTAATAATTATTTTTGAAAACCATTCAAAAGATTCAAAACTAGTAATAATTAATTATTTATAGAAACCATTTAAAACTAGCAACGGTAACTAGCACTTTCAAAAACGTAAAAACAAGAAATAGCAATTTCAAAAACATACAAAACTAGTAAATAACACTTGTAATCCCCGCTAGTGGATGACACTTACTGGTTGAGAAGTAGAAAAAGTAATATTTTATAAACGTCAATTCTCATGGACCCCGTATGCAATTGGGTATAATCACTCATAAAAATTTGCTATACATAATATAAGATGCTAATAATGTAAGACGGGGCAAACCCGTGTTCTGGGGCAAAACCGTGAATGGGGCAAAACCGTGGATGGGGCAAAACCGTGGCGGGGCAAAACCGTGGAAGGGGCAAAACCGTGGCGGGGCAAAACCGTTGCGGGGCAAAACCGTGGATGGGGTAAAACCGTGGCGGGATAAAACCGTGGATGGGGCATAACTAGGGTAGGTTAGGTTAGGTTAGGTTAGGTTAGCGATAAGCGATAAGATTATTTTTAGCCTTCTCATTTTTAATTGCGGGAGCTTCCTAATTGAAATTTTAAATTCTAGATTATTCGTTCACAAATATCTGCTAGAATTTCAGTGACATGCCAACTCAGTCGTTGAAAATAGCAAAGAGGAAATCTTCTCTAATAGTTTCTTTTTGGAGGTGGTAACTCAATATAATTACTTACTTGATTACAGACCACATTTCAAGAACGTTAAAACACGACAATACGTATATTTTATATAAGTTTTTGAATTGTTAAGATTTTCCAGGTCTACGACTGTTATTTTATCGGGATGTATTATCTTGGTAGGCATAAAACAGATTACATTATTTGCAATCATTATAGTAAATAAAACGCTACATTTGCTAATTTATTGCCCACTTTTCTAGCTCATACTAACTTTTTTACCGATTTTGACAAATTATTCCTAATAGTTCTTTAACAGTCGTTACTATTATTCTGTGAAGGGCCCTACACCTAAATTGTTTTTGATTGCAAAGGCAACCAGATAGCATGCGAAACTACTACGCGGGAAACAATAATCAATTATGGGACTTATTACATTAAATATTATATCAATTTCTAGTAGTGTAATTGTGAGACATTATAATTTGTGACTAAGAAGTGATAATTAGTGCTTGGAAAACCCAAATTATTCGCTAAATAATTACAATTAGGGAAACAATCTTAGCATTATTACTTTTATTGAATACTCTGGTTTTAACAGAAATGCCTGTCACAAAGTCAACAATTTGGTTTTTTTGTTGCCATATTTGTAGTCTCACGTCAGGGCAACAGCTGCAGCTCTAAACGTTATTCTTTACCAATATACGTATAAACAAAACGATGTCATAAATACGAACTTATAAACAACAGAACAAAACGTAAACATTAAACGAACTTGAATGTGCACAATTTCTAACCAACGACAAAAGAAGACTACGGTAAGCTGAAAGATAACAATGACTTACGTTGCTACGTGCAGTACAACTGATTCAAAGTCATGTCGAATGCAGCATGCCAAAAGAACCGCTTTTTGCCAATTCAACAGATCAATGATTGAGAATGCATGCGTCACATACATGCTTAATGCTCGTACATAAAGTAATATTTACAGTATGTATCCTTGCATTTGTATAAGCAAGGCTACGTTAATGTGCAATTCCGTTGTACAGTCACCTGTTTTATACATTTAGAATTTTGAATACTTAAATATATATTATGTAAACCATAAAGCTTGTATTGTAATAACTTGCATGAAGACGAACAAAAACGTGAACCTTCAAAGAGCTTAGAATATTAATAAATGTCTAATTTTTATAAAACGCACCGGATTAATGTGAATGAAGAACAAAACATTTCGATAAAAATAAAACAGTAGAATTACTCTTAATGCAGCCATAATTTTCAGGAGTTACGTTCATTTTCTGGGTTTGAGCATTAGAATGGAAACGGCCATTCAGAAACGGATTTTAAGTGATTTTAGGTTTTCAAAAAAAATCAAAAGAATATCGTAATCCTTGCAGTTGAGCAAACAGTCCCAGCAAGAGTATTATTATATTTGAGTACTCTGATTCACACAACTGCACATGTCAAATACTTAACAATTTGGTAAAGTAGTTACCTTAGTTCGTCTCAGATCGACGTAACAGCTGGAGCTTCAAAACGTTAATTTTTGTCCAAACAATGGTACTTAATTTCAGAAAGAAGAAAACTTAAACCTTCAAAGAACTCAAACTTTGTGCAACTAAACATTAACGGCAAGACTGCAGTAAATGCTGCGTCATTACAAAACCAATCACGTAGCTACAAGCAATACAAATGCTCCAATGTTATACGTATTGCAGCTTGCGTGAAGATCACGTCGAGTCAATGCGGCGAATTCATGCTAGCGAATACATTACGTACATGCTCACATCTCGTACCTATAATAATAGTTGTGGGTTAGCATTTATATAAGTGAGGACAAAAGTACGCCGTAGGTTGATGTCTTATACAACTGCATTATGCATTAGATACGACTGACTAGGATAGGAATGACTGAAATATGCAGATTTGATTCGTTACCCACAAATTGTAAAAACATAGATCCAGTTGCCTACTTTAGATAACTTTGATTCCGTGCCAGGGCTATGTACCAATCATAAACTGTGCAAAATATTAAATATACATCGTATTAGCAATTACGTTTTTGATAATTACTTACAAGGTTAATATTGTAGTACTGACCCATATTTAATTGCATTTAATTTTACTGCTATGAAAAGTATTTTTGGGTAGGCTTATTTAATAGTGCCTAAGCGGTTCTTTTCACAATTTTGTTTTTGCCACTGATCATGAAAGAGAAATATTTCCTGTTACTTCGTTTCGACGGCGATGTAGTCTAGTAGTTACAAGAGTACAACAGTTTTCGTCAAAGTCAACAATATGGTAATGTAGCTACCCTGCTAGTTGTCTTAGACTAAGTATAAAAGCTTCAAAGTGTTACCGCAATACACATCCGCTAAACAAGTAGATGAGTTAGATACAAGCTTTTAGAAATAAGAACAAGAAACCAATCCTGCAAAAAATTTGTAATGTGTGCAATTTACGTTGCGGTACCGTAAATTGTGTTTATAGATGGTTATAGTATCAGAACCCGGTAATTACCGGGAAACATCTTAACGCTTTTTTTACTCTCTTCACTTGCCCTGCTCACTTTAACAAAAACGTATTTTGCAGAATCTAAACAAATTATTTTCATGACATCCTTTGTACTAATGCTCCCTCAATAGCTGTAGATATCTCATATTGAGTATGCAATACAATGTAACTGAAATATTTTGTTTAGAAATCGGATTATTCGCTTTATACAAACTTTATTACTGACTAAAGAATGACAAATAAGTTTGAATAGCATTTTAAAACGTTTTACAATAGATGTGCTTAGTTGAAATCTTAAAATGACATAAACATTCAATGAAAACTAGTGTTTCTACCCTAGTTTGTCGTTACCCATGTGAAACACACAAGAAGCCAAAAACCGTTTAAAATCAAATGTTTTTAAAATGCATTGCTTTGAAACGACTAAAGAAAAACCATTTAAGTAAAAATAACATAATAAGTGTTTTTAATGCAGTAAATTTGTAAAATGATTTTTCATTTTTCGGTATAATTTTTGGCATTAAAGTGAAAACAACCATTTGGAAAAGGGGTTTATGTAATCCTAGGCTATCAGAAATAAATCAAAAGAATATTTAAATCTATTAAATTAGCAAAGCAGATCCCGCAACAGTATATTATTGATTACCCTGGTTCTTATAGAAGTATTTGTAACAAATTCAGCATTCTGATAAATTTGTTACCTGATTTGTTGTCTCAGATCAGACTAACAGCTGGAGCTACAAAAATAATATTCTATATCAACATACGTCCAAAAAGATTGTTGTGACGGATACTAACTTTCACAAAAACAGACAAAATACTAAATCTGCAACAAACTCAAAATATGTGCAATTAAACAACAAGTACCAAAACTATTGCAGTAACTGCTGCGTTATCGCAAAATATTCTTATGTTGTTACGTGAAAACTACATCAATGTTGTGTACATGGGATCTTAGCGAATCAGGTCGTGCCAATACGACGGACAGATTTATATGCATATACAACGTCACTTGCTTGTGTTTAAAATAATAATTATTGTCACTTGTATCCATGCAATTGTATCGCCAATTTATAGTGTAAACCTACGTTGAAGAATCTCTTTTTGTTGAAGCATTCGACGTTTATTATATCTTTTATGCTTTTTAAAAACTTGTAGCATGATTTGATTGTGTAGTTTCAAACTCAAAATAGAGTAAATAAGGACATAATAGGTAAAACTAATATTAAAACGAACTTTATTCATGTTTAATGTTTGTGCTTACAGAGACGACACGGATTTTAATTGGTCAAGAGTAATGCAAAACGAGTACCTTACCGACCTATCGAGCAAAATAAAATAGTTGTTCAAAACCCAACTTTGAATACTGCTCAATTTTACATTTCATTCAAAGATATTTGGTACACTGAGTCAATATTGTTTACAACAAATTGGCCAAGTGTACAACAACTATACGAATCGCAACATGTATATTACGCTAATGTACATATGGTATTGGCTAATGATTTGTGTTCTACGTACGAAGTACTACTAATACGTATTGATTTGCAACTGGTTGAGAGTTAGGAGGTAGATTGTTCAACTTCGTATTTTAAATGCCATTTTGAAAAAATTAAAAATTGTAAAAAAACATATGAATTTGATAGATTGAGCTATAATGCTGTACTCTGGTGACGTGCACGTTTGTGGCCTACACGGTCGTGTCCATGCATTCTAGTGATCCTGCACTCTTGTGACTGCACTCGTAAGACGTGCACTATTGTGGAGACACCCTTTTGTCCGGATACTGGCCACTACGTTTGCCTACTAACACATGATACGTGTTTAGCAAAATATTTTTAGAGCCCATTTTAATATAGTTCTTTATGGTTCTAAGCATTTTGATGTTTATAGTACCAAAACGTACAATTTAGTGACTGTTCTTGTTCCAACGCAAAGAAAGACTAAAGGTATTATTTAAAACAACGTTGGCACTGACCTCTAGAGTCTGGAATAAGCCCAATATTGTAGATGTCAATTTTTAAAATATGGCACACTAAAAGGCCAGAGAAGGGAAATAAATTTTGTGCAATAATAATTTGGTACTTGTTTGTTTTAAATACTCTGAAATACTTTGAGTACAACAACCTATTGCGAGAGCATTTAAAGGACCACGAAGCTACTCTCGGATGCAGTTGAGTAGACATGAATGTTTAGCGATTTTTAACACGTACCCTTGACACAAAACTAACAATTTTGAAACAACAATTCCAAAAAAACTGCAGATTTACTACTTACAATCACCTTTTTTCTTCGAATAGTACAATGTAAGAGCGCAGCGAGCAAAGCTTTTTTAAAACATTAACATTTGGATTCTATTTTAGCCTTTGGACTTTTACTACAAATGTGCCCTTGCAGATTTTGTATGCCATTTTCAAAGAAATGTTATCTGAAGTGGCATGTCAATAACGAAGAGTTGTGTAAAATATTTAACAAGAAAATACGTATAGCTAGTTCCTTAAACGTCAGTTATTTAAAGCAATTTTCAAGTATTACAAATGAATCGGACCATGAAAATATAGTTTTACTTCGATTCAAAAATGCTTTTAAACGTGCGTTGCTAGCTTGTTAATTACTATGGATGGAAGAAGATTTGATTTTTACGGCCACAAATCGACCGCTGCTACACTCATTGCAGTAGGCACACAATGCACAACATATACTATTTGTACTACGAAAGCCTTGCTCTTAACGGAGTTACGGCACCAAGGTGGTAATCAATGTATGGTGTTGAAGTAAAGTATGCTTAAGCCACAAGCACAAAGTCCTTCTCTAAAGCAACATTTTGCTTTCTCTTTCGTAGTACCTTTCGATCTCCGGTTAGATTAAGCGGTTGATATTATTATTACACGCCACTACAAAGAACTACGTGTCAGGTCAAAAGGCCATGTGCCAAAGCGAAGGACAGCGTGCCGTTTTTCCAGGTTTGGCAGTATCCTCAAACAAGGATAGCCCAACGGACTCAGTATAATAATAATAATAATAATTTTATTCATTATTACAAACGATTTTGCCATGAGGTCATTACGCTCAGTGGGTGCATCCCACAGTTCCAAACTACATATAAATTAAATACACACAAAATTAAATATATATATTAATGTGATCCTAGGGTCGGCCTTCCTGCGTTATTTATCTTATAAGAGCTATCCAAAATTTATATAACATAAATTACATATAGAAATTTGTTTGTTCATAAGGTTGAATTATTGTTCGTGTATCTTTGTCGAATGTTCTTTCTTTTTTGTAGGATTTGCTACATTTCTTCTTGTTTCAAGTTGTTCTGTCACAATGATTTTATGTTTGGCTGTGTCGAAAATCGGGTACGGTTTTGATGATGCTGCTGTTGTGTCACGCCAGTTTTGCTCTGTTATCGAGATTTGTCGTTGTTCCTTTGGAGTTCTCGCAAACTATTTTTCGTTTGTAGTATCAAGTCTCGGTCGCCATTTTACTGAACATCTCTATTATTTTTCTGCTCCTTTCGTTTTGCCTCTTTCCTATTCTTCGGACAGTGTCGATTGTTGCTCCCACTTTCAGTTCTTCTTTCACAATATTATTAACTTTTGACCGGAGGTCCTGCGCTGTTTCTTCCTTCTTCTCCTCTATGCCACTTATGATGACATTATGCCTTCTTTCGAAATCGGCTGCTCGGTTATACTCTGTCTTACATTTATTTAGTTGGACCAGCAATTCTTCTTTTCTTTCTTCAGTAATTTTATTTCGGTTTGCTGTGATTCAAACATCTTTGTTAGTGCCGTTCAACTATTTTCTTCAGCGTATCCATTTCTCCTACTGCCTTGATTACAATTTCCACTATTCTCGTTTCTCGTTCTTCTATTTCGTTTATGCCTCTCTGCTTCGATAACATAGCATACGCGACGCCTTGTAATATCTCCCCTATTTATCTCTCCATAGTGTTGGCCGTTTTGTTGTTAATTAAAACATAAAAACACAATATTCGTCTGTATGTATTTTGCCTATTTGTCATTGTTACTGAACATTAGAATTACTGTAGTTATAGTTATTTCTTATCCGAATTTAGTATTCGCCTTAGTTAACCGCCCGAAGGTAGCTCCAACCTTTGATTTTCCCATTTGTATTTCAGGAATTAATTCCTCTACTAGTTCGGGCCCTTGCGGTTATGTATTATTACATTACAACGCATAAGGTCCACGCTTCTCCTTTCCAAACTAGCACAGTTTTCTTCTTTTCTTCCCTGTTTTCTTAATTTAGTAGTTATTTTGTAGTTCTTTATGTCAGAATGATTGTCAAACATTAGCACCAAGTCAAAGATGGGACTTAGTATACGTTACACATTATCGTTGGTTACACATTATTTCCGTTACTAGTAGGATACAAGCTCCTTTTTAGTACTTCAATTATAAATATTTTATAATCGTGTTTTTTGCTAAAATGTTTTAATGTAATATTAATATTAAGGTCTTTTTTTTAATGTTTGCAGTAAAATTAAGACTATATTTATACATACGGCAAAAAAGTATAACTAAGTAGCGATAATGTGTCGTTGTCTGCAACAGGGTCATTTGGCCAAAGCTCTATCGGCATTAAAGCACCTTTGCATGTGCAGAGATACATTATATATGTAAATATAGCTTTTAAGCTGTAGTTTTTAAAATATATTTAGGCTCAAATTTGATTATTCAAGTTTTAGATGTCCTAGTAGGACGTTTTTATTTTTTACTGACAGCTATTAATAATGATATGAAGGTAAACTATAATTAGCCCCTCCCCAACCCGCTTCTAAAGAGAGTCCGAATGTCCAATAATGAAGTATTAGTTATATTCTTGAAATATATATATGATTGATTTATTTCATTTTACGAGCGATTTAACATAAGTTCATACACTCGGTGGGATTGTCCCACAAATTTCAATTATAAAGAATAAGAAATAGATATGAAAAATATGTGATCCTTGGTTGGGCTGCCTTGCGATTCAATTTACATTTCAATATTACAGAGATTTCAATCTTACATAGATTTCAATATTACAGAGATTTCAGTATTACAGAGATTTCAATATTACTGATTTATAGGCACTTCAATTAATTATTATTGTTTCATTTCGTAAAGTAATGAGTAAAACGTTTTACAGTTGATTCAATTTCATTTATTGTTGGTTTACAGCTGGGATTCCTTTTTCTTGCTGATTTTTGAGGTGGCTTTTCGAATGCTGAGATGTTCCGAAGTAGTAATCGGCTTCTTTACATTGTTGAAGACTGGATACAGTTCTGGTTTTGGTAATGGTGTATTCCTCCAGTATGTTTCGGATTGCGGTGTTGGCCGTTGCTTTATAGAGATTGATTCATTCCTTCTGGATACCCGTTCTTCGAATTTCCGCTTACATATTTCAGTTGAAAGATCAGGGTTGATATAAATCGGTGTTCCCTTTCTTTTCCGCAGCGCAGTTTTTCTGTTTAGTACCAACTCCTGGTCACTGATTTTAGTAAACTTCACTACTATCTTTCGTGTTTTATGTTTTTTAGGGTCTCCAACTCTACGAACAGTATCGATAGTAGCATCAGTTTTTAGTTCGCTTACCACTTCGTTTACTTTCTTCAGAAGGTCAACTGCTGTTTCAGTTGTAGACTCTTCAATGCCGCTAATTACGATGTTGTGTTTTCTTTCGAAATGGGATGCCCTGTCACACAGCACTGTACACTCTTTCAGTTTATTGGTCAGCTCTGTGTTTTCTTCCATTACTCGCTTTAAATCTTCTTTTATCGATTCAACTGTTTTGTGCAGTGCAACATTATTTTCGATTTGCATTCTGATCATTTCTTTTACCTTTTTTAGGGTTTCACTTTGTTGAGCTTCAATTTCACTTTGTTGAGCTAGCATTTCACTATGTTGAGCTTGGATTTCGGTTGTCTGCCCTTGCCATGTGTGACACCAGTCCGATAATTCAGTAATCTTTTTGAGAACCCGCTGTTCCATGTTAGCCGTTTCTGTGTTGTATAGTCTCAGTAAGATTAAAGGTACAGTAGTTGTAGTGGTATGTACACTGTGCTTTGTGGTGCT
>JAQFZC010008028.1:0-10585 GCA_034695205.1 Dicyrtoma fusca | reverse complement strand
CTTCAATTAAATGACACATACTTTTAAGTCGCTTAAAAGTGTCAAAATTCTTGTTTTCAGCCTGTTTATTCCAACTAAATTCAGAGTAGTAAAACGGTTAGTTTGAATAATACGCGAGTCTCTATTAATGCCCGGGTCTCTAATTGTACGCGGGGGTCCGAGGGGCTGAATGGATAGTACGTGGGCGTTCTACTAGAGGATTTACGGTAGGTATGCTTTCTTTTCGAAAGAGTTAAAAAACAAGCGTGCAATAAACGCCCATGCTACCCACAACCAACTACCACAGAGAACAGTATACATACATATGTATATCTGTAGACTGAAGACTGAAGTGCAAATAACACTGCTGTTTGAACTTCTCTGTATCAGTACTTTAGGCTTTTCAAATAATGACGAATAAATGAACGTACCTACGTATACATACTAAATAGGTTGGTATATTATGCATAGGTAGATCTGTACACCCTGCAATCTTTTGATGTTGGATCCAAAATCCGAAACAATGAAAACATACGTGAAAAATGGCCCCTGGGGCCTTGGCTTTGTAAAGTTGCAGCTGGGACCAAGAGCAACAACAGAGTGAAAGTTTATATGCCAAGTTGAGAAGAGACAGGAAAAGGACAGTAAAAGCAACTCAACTTGAACAAATATAAATTTTCAAACAAGAAATCCCAGTTCTACACCCTTCACTCGACTACATGTGGGAAAATTACTGATAGCAATCTACCATTTTCCTTTTCAACACTATCATTTTCTCCCAGAGAATCTCTCGGCCGCATCTCTGTAGTTTGTAGTTAATGATCCCAAAATATTATATGACTCACATATCCTCCCTTCAGATATTTATCCTCGTTACCATTAAATCTTATCTAAGCGCTCCATCGCATCGCATCTCATCGCTCATACGCAGATAAATACCTCCACGTCCGGCACTCCAATACTTTCCCAAAACTTTCACTTTCACATTAGTACCTCCACCAACTTTCTCCGGTGAAGGAGAGAGAAAACCAATTTGTTTCTGTACAAAAGCAATATCATTTTAATGTACCGGCAAAACTATACATAGAGGTCTGTAGAAAGTAGAAACTTGGGTATGAAATGTTAAACGTGGAAGCACTTCCGAACACATTATTTATTGAATCAGCATATCGCGTAGGTAGATGCAAAATAACACTGATTCAATATTTCTTACAAGCAAAGCCGCAGGCTCGATCAGCCACTTTTTTGGGCTGTTTTACACAACGCGCCATGTTTTAGATAAAAATGACACGTTCCCATAAAACTTGACAAAGAGTCAGTATTTCCTGTTTTGCATGCTTTGAAAGGGCAAACCAAGATTTTGCACGTTCTGAAGAGGCGTAAATTGAGGTTTTACATGTTTCGAAAAGGTGTAAATTGAGGTTTTAAATGTTTTGAAAAGGTGTACATCGAGGTTTTACACGTTTTGAAAAGGTGTAAATTAAGGTTTTACATGTTTTGAAAAGGTATAAATCGTGGTATGGAACGTTTTGAAAAAGACAAATCAGGGTTTTGCATGTTTTAAAAAGGCTTAAATCGAGGTTTAGCATAATCTGAAAGCGTATTAATCGATGTTTTCTGTTTGAAAATAGTCTAACTTGAGATTTTGGATCTTTTCAAAAGGTATAAATTGCGGTTTTTCATGTTTATAAAAGTTCAAATCAAGGGTTTTGTATTTTTTAAAAAGTTCAAATCGAGGTTTTGCACGTTATGAAAAGGTATAAATTGAGGTTTTAAACGTTTTGAAAAAGACAAATCAGGGTTTTGCATGTTTAAAAAAAGGTTTAAATCGAGATTTAGCATACTCTGAAAGGATAGAAATCGAGGTTTTCTGTTTGAAAAAAGTCTAACGTGAGATTTTGGATCTTTTCAAAAGGTGTAAATTGTGGTTTTTCATGTTTTAAAAAGTGCAAATCAAGGTTTTGCATGTTTTAAAAAGATGTAAATCGAAGCTTGCATGTTTAAAAAAAATACAAATCAAGGTTTTGGCTGTTTTGAAATGGTATAAATCGGGATGTTGCATGTCTTGAAAACTGCTAGTCATGGTTTTGGACTTTTATGAAAAGTATAAATCAAGATTTTGTATGTTTCAAAAAAGTATTAAACGGACCTCTTCTATATTTTGAAAAGGCCCAAATCAAGTGTTTCTATGCTTTAGCAAGTGCAAAAGTTAATTTTTACAGACCACTAATGTAAATTGGCTGATTTCAGCAATATTGTAAGAAACAATTTAATAAAGCACTTTTTGAGGCTTCATGTACCCGCCTGACTTTGCACTTGAAGGCGTTTATCTGGCCATCACTTTGCCGTTAAGCAATACATCTAACCGTGCACCTTAATGAGAAGGAAACTAAAGTTGTTTCCAAAATTCAAATTCCATTTATGTAGTGTTTTCCATCTCCTCAAAGTTTTATCTATCGTGTAAGTCACTTTCAAATAATTTAACAATTTGGTTCCATGTACATACATATAGCAATAGCCTAAGCAGAAGAGCGAGGCCACTCGGCCACAGAGAGCAATTTTCGACTGTGAGCGTTGAAATTCAAAATTAATTTCCACTATCGTTCATATAGCAACCCAATCAGTTATAGTGCCTACAAACTTGTTATACTTCAGTAATAAGGAGGCCATGACCTAAAATATGAGCACCTAAAATACTAATTTATAAGCTTAAGCAATTTGAAGCTCTAAATTATTTGAAATATTTGGCTATTTAGTATTTCTTGCTGATTTTCAAGGGTCTAATTAAGCTAGGTATGTATGCACTGTAAGTAACACATAAATATGGAAAATGCTTCTGTCTAGTCTAGTCAGTACGTAATTACAGGTATTAAATTACCGCCTTTAATCTATTCGATACTGGGAACCATGGAGAGAAGAGGTTTTAGAAAGGCGCTTTGTATTTTAGAAATTCACTTTTTCAAAACGGTCAAAATTAGAAATAACATTTTCAAAAGCATTCAAGGCAAGAAATTAACATTTTTAAAAAGTTTAAAATTAGAAATTAACACTTTCAAAAAGACGTAAAACAAGAAACGAACATTTTCAAAAAGATGTAAAACAATAAATTAACACTTTCAGAAAGCTCAAAACACGAAATCAACACTTTCAAAAAGGTTAAAACAAGAAAGGACACTTTCAAAAAGGTCAAAATTAGAAATTTCAAACAACTTTCAAAAAGACGTAAAACAAGAAATTAACAATTTCAAAAAGATGTAAAACAAGAAATTAACACTTTCAAAAAGATGTAAAACAAGAAATTAACACTTTCAAAAAAGGTCAAAAATAGAAATAACACTTTCAAAAAGATGTAAAACAAGAAATTAACACTTTCATAAAGATGTAAAACACATAATTAGTACCGTTTCGAGAAGGTTAAGCGACTTACATAATATGCACTGCTGTCACACACCAGCTATTACACACTAACACTAGCTTCCACAACATTTGCCATGGTATCTACGCTTACTGTTTAGTACACTGCTTCAACACTCTCTTAAAATGTACGAAAAAACAGGGAAAATCTTTAAAATCAGAAGAAATACGGTGTAAATTGAAACTAGGGACATTCAAACGGTAAAAATAATTTATTATGCTTGTAGACAGTTAGGTTTATAGAAAGGCCCTGTGCCTGGATGTTATTCTGAAATATCTACACATTTATATAAATTTTACACGAAAGTCATTCCATATTTAAATTTTTAAAAAACACACAAAAATCAATTAAAAAAAACATTTCCAAACCCAAAATTTGTGTCATTCACTTTCAAATTTTCAGGCAAAAAAACACAGTAAGTACAGAGTGTGTTTAAGATGTAAATAAAAAAAGTGTTTTGAAAAAAGTGTGCATAAAAATGATATACTTGATTAAATGCGATGAATGAGTTTAATCTGGGACGTACAGGACTGCACCCCGCATCCGTAAAAGTAACAAGGCCAAGACTAGTGATACCCGCCGCCACGGCTCCCGCCGCAGTGCTCACGACGGGTCCATAGTCTCCTGACAGCTGTAATTGTTGCTGAAGTCTAGAGCACTACGCAACGTCACAGCAGAGCAGAGCAGAGACAGACCCCAGAGAGAGAGAGAGCGAGAGAGGCAGGTGGGTAGAGAGAAAAAGAGAGAGAGAGAGCATAAGAGAGTGACGAGGACGGAAGAGACCAAGATTTACCCAAAAAAAAGACAAATCAACAAAAGCCCGCTTAAATCAACAATTGGAACAAGATTACACAAATTACAAATTTACAAATTTACGAAATTACGAAATTACTAATAATTATTTTTGTAGGTTTGTTTGTAGGTTTACACGTCTAATAATAATTTACGCAATTACAATAATTCACGAAAAACTACTATGGTACTGGTACTGGTTTAGAAGGGGAAATGAACCAAAAAAAAATCTACTGTAATTGCGCTTTCTAAAAAGATGGGGCCACAAAATGATCGAATAAATTTTGCAAAGACAATTTACCAGTTATTATCGCCATTTGCACACTATTCCACAATTATAACAATTATAATAATTACAATTAAATTAAATCATACACTCAATTAGATGTTCCTGGACCGACACTCATTAGTCATTAGTATTGGCACTATTATTACTACAAAAGTAGAAGTCGAAAGTGATAGTTAATAGAAGAATGCGCTAATTTACAGATTACTGCTGTGAGAGTTTTAGCTAATGAGATAATCATAGTACCTACTATAGTGGCAGATTGCGGATAGGACAGATTTAGATTCATAGTTTAGATAAAAAGATAGATTGTGTAGTTAGCAGTAGAGGTATACTTTCGCGTAGCATAATTAGAATCAAATTACCTACTAAAATTAGTGTGAGAAGATATAGCGGATAGATATAGAGTATAGCGTGAAAGATAATTATAATTTACTAGTTAGTATACCTATAGAGATAATTCAGCTCTGTATATAGCAGATAGGTTTTTTGCAGCAATGCAATGGCTATAGCTACAGTACTACTCACATACTTTGCAGCAAAAGTTTGCTGGAATAACTTCACGTACATAAATAAACGTTCAAAATTCTACGCAAAAAAATTCTGTAAAACAGTCGACAGAACCAAATTTTGTAACAAAAGCAAAAATCTCAAGAATGTCAACGGGCCAGGCCAGAGCTATTCAGAATGTCATTAAGGATGAACCAAAAAATATTTGAAATGGCTTAAAATTTCGGTCATAAATAATAGCGTTATAAATAATACGTTTCGTCATCTCAAAAAAATAGTTGTTTTTATTACAGCAAAAGGCCAGAGTGTAGTTATTTCAGGTAATTACAGTTACAGTCCAGGTAAAACGACAGGAAATAATTACGTTACTAAGATACTAAATATAGCTCTCTCTTTTCTTGGCGTATACTACTACAGAAACTGTTAAATTTTACGTGTCACATAGCAACTGGACCCGGCTAAATAAAAACAAAAGAAAAAAACACAAGAAATTAAACAAAAACAAAAGAAAAGTCTAGTACGAATTGTAAGACGTGATTTTTGACATTTTCCGCAATTCTCACATTTTATCGGTATTTTTCATTCAACGTTTTAACTTGTAAAACTTTATTTTAACCCTATCTGTAGTGGGCCCTATTAGAGTATTCCGTAATTTAATGCAGTAATTAAAAATGTCGTCAAAAACTTACCTAAGATTGTAAATAAAATCACCTACTAAAGTGGGGAGGGGGGAAATAAATGAAAAATTGTAGGTAAAAGGTCATATTTGTATGTTTTGTGACGACTGACCTGATGGTGAGGTGTCATGGAGCAGTTTGTACAGGTGGTCGATCCATTCTTGTTCAATCCTTTGTAGGGGGGTTGATAAGGCAGGAGCATTCGGATTTTCCCCCATCGATGAAAGAATAAAACAATGGCTCCAGCCCAAAGAATGAGTGCCATGGCAACTAGACTTAACTCTACAACTTTTACATTTGGTAATTTAAGGCCAGCAGATCTACTTCCACCCTCCTCCACCTCCGGACCACCACCCCCACCGTCCCGACCGTCGTCAGAGCTCCCTTCTGTACTATCTTCCACTGTGTTAATTAAAGAAAGCAGGATTAGAAATTACTTTTCAAAACGTGACATTATGACGTTTTGCACGTTTAAAGATCATGCAAAGGCAAACAATACTTTAACCTATGTAGGTACAAAGTAATACTTTTAAGACGATCAGTATTTTCAAAAATGTCAAAACTGAAATTCAACATTTTTAAAATTGCCAAAACTAGACACTAGTACTTTCAAAAAGGCCAAAACTGAAAACTAACACTTTCAAAAATGTGCACAACTAGAAACTAACACTTTCAAAAATGTGCACAACTAGAAACTGACACTTTCAAAAAGGTGCACAACTAGAAACCTAACACTTTCAAAAAGAGCAAAAACTGGAAATTAACACTTTCAAAAAGGTGCACAACTAGAAATTAACACTTTCAAAAAGGTGTACAATTAGAAATTAACACTTTCAAAAATGGCGAAAACTGGAAACTAACACTTTTGCAAGGGTCAAACCTGAAATGCAACATTTTTAAAACGGCTAAAAGTGTAAACCAACACTTTCAAAAACATTCAAAACTAGAAACTAACACTTTCAAAAAGGTCAAAACTAAAAATTCACACGTTCTAAAAGAATGTAAAACTTGGCATAGTTTGCTCTTTTGAAAGGGATAATTCAATAAAATCTTTAAGGAAATTGTAGAAGCACTTAGTTACACAACCAATCAAAGCAGGTACAACAGATTCGAAATTATAATCACTTAAGTCCTTAAACAAGCTTCAAATTAGTTTCATTCCATTGCGCATTGCAAATGGTGATTAGGCTAATTTACCCGTAATTAATAAATTAAATAATGGCCGTTAATTAAATAAATAAAGTCTATTTATAAATAAATGAGAAGTTGAACTTACTAGGTGTGCGAAAGAGGATAAAGCTTGAGCGTCTCCTGACTCGTCCCGCAATGGAAGCGACTGAAATGCGATAGTCCGTCCCCGGGACTAAATTCTCCATCGTCAGGTAACATGTATTGTGAGGAACGGTCTCCACTATTTTGTAACTGTGTCAAAGTCAAGTGTACACGAGAGCCATTATAGCAGTAAGCATCACAATTCCGTCCTCAAAAAGAACTAACTATAGATATACTCTAATTACTATAAGCTATAACTATAACCATCCATAGATATACCTATATAATATATATATATATAGTATATATGTATATATACGCCATTTAACAATGTTAGTTTGCTACCCATCTGTATTTGTAAGTATTTTCGTATTTCGTATTTTTACACTCTATATATCTATATACATAGCCTTTGTATAGCCTATAAAGCCTATATAGCCTACTATAGTAGCATAGCCTTTGCAGTATAGCCAAGTGCCCATATATGTATATAAAGCCATTCACAATTCAGTTCGCCATTGAGAATCACAACTGGGATTCACTCACTCAGCTAACGACTAACTACCGGTACCGGTAAACCAAACCAGACCAAGTAACTCAAGTAAGATACCTATAACACACTCAAACAGAGGGCTAAAGATTCCTTCCATGGGCAACTGTTCGTTAAGAGGCAAAGTGACCAAAATATGTTCATCAAAATGTGATCGAAATTCGTTTGCAAGAAAAAGGAACTTGAGATATTTGTTTGCATTCTTAACCTTGGCTTCTTAAAAGAGTTTGCAAGCCAGAATTTTGCATGGAATTCCAAACCAATTCTTCGGTTGTGTGTGCATCCTTTTACAGTGAGTTGCAAATAGTTTTTTTTTGGTTTGGGAAACCCGCTCTCTACGATGTTCTAAGGAGGCTTCAATATGCTGATTTGTCCTTTTTTAAACAAACGGTGCAAACACCATTTTTGAAAGATGTAAATAGGACCTTTTGCACGTTTTCGAGAGGAAGGAGTTGGGATGTTTTGCAACTTTTCAAAAGTAGGTAAATGGAACATTTTGCACCTTTTTAAAAAGATGTGAATCGAGCATTTTGCGGGTTCTTAGAAACATGTAATCAGGGCGTTTTGCACGTTTTCCAAAGCATATTAATATGGCATTTTGTATGCTTTCAAAAAGAAGTAAATAGAACATTTGTGCGATTTCAGAACCATGTAAATACTGCATTTTGCATGCTTTCAGAAATATGCAACTAAGCATTTTGCCCGGTTTCAAAAGCACGTAGTTAGGATATTTTGCAACTTTTCAAAAACATGCAAATAGAACATTTAGCGCCTTTTCAGAAACATGTAAACAAGGAATTTTGCATCATTTCAAAAGCATTCCGTTAGGACATTTTGCACCTTTTCAAAACAAGCAAATTGGACATTTTGCACTTTATTAGAAACAAGTAAATAGGGCATTTTGCCCGTTTTCAAAAGCAGTAAATCAGTGAATTTCCCACCTCTTTTAAAACAAGTATCAACAGGACAATTTCGCCGTCTTTCAAAGCATGCAAATACGTATATAGTTTTGCACTTTTAAAAAATACAAAGCAAATATCTAGGCAGTATTGCAAATGTTCGAAACCGCGAAAATATCTTCCTGCTTGTCAAAAACTTTCAAAAACCATTAGCTTTTGCACATTCTAAAAAGCAAAAGCAATGGGATGGGAAAGCCATTCAGCGCCACACTGAAAAGGTATAAATAGGGGTTTTGCAGCAGCCGAGCCGTGTAAATACATTTCGAAATTTCAACTCATTTTGCTTCTTCTGTACCAACATTGTAACATAACAAACATTGAACTCAGATTCTTTCTACTTGAACTATTTACTATATTATTCTCTGTCCCTTTATATCCCACTTTTTTTTCTTTTTCTTTTCTCTTTTTCTCCTTCCTTTATTACTGTCTACAGTTTACCCCCATTCTAACAACTGTATGAAAATCCATCCATAAATAAACTAAAAGGAGAGAGAGAGAAAAAGAGAGAATCGTAGCCACTGCTAAATTAATGGTATCATACGAATACATAGAGAAAAAAAATGCGGAATGCTTTCGATGGCAGAGCTACTGCCCCTTCCTTACCTCGGCTTTCCTCTCCTATAAATGCACGTACGTAATTTCCTAAATCATTTATGCAGTATTAATGTAGCCCATCACGTTTACCTCTACCTTTACCCTTCTATCTATCCCAACTAGAACCAGAAGCTAAACTAACTCGTATGTAGTATACCTTTCACAGTACCACAAAGACACATAGTACACTAATACATATAAGGGTCGTTCAAAAATTACGGTATACAAAGCATCAAAACAATTGGGAAAAATTTTTCATTTTCTGAAGGTAGACAGCGCAAAAGGTCGTTTTACCCACAAATGAAAAAAAATGTCCAACTTTCGCGTTTCAGGAAAAGAACAAAAATATTCAATTTACCTACGCGTTTATGAAAAAAAAAAGTAAAATGCTGTTTGTATTTGCAAGCTTCTACCCATTCGAAGCTGAGAAACGATGAAATGAATGCTTTACAAGTGTGTATATATGTTCTACAAAAAAAGTTTATTAAATTCAAGATGGTCAAAATTAGAAATTGACATTTTCAAAAAGGTCAAAGCTAGAAATTAACTTTATTCAAGACGGTCAAAACTAGAAAGCAACATTTTCAAAACGATTAAAAACTGGTAACTAACCAATTTAAAAAAGCCAAAATAGTAAATTAACGTTTTGAAAAAGCTGTTAAATTAGAAAGAGTACCGTTTCAAAACCGCTGCTTCGAAACAGCAACACTTTTCAAATCTGCCACGTAATATCTGACAGTTCCCCACCCCACTCGAGCACTCCACACATCAATTATTATATCCTGGACTGTTCTACCTTCTACGATCGTCTATAATTATACACGCCCGGTAACCCTAAAGAGAAAGCCCAAGCCAAAGCCCGGAAAGCAAGGAAAGCATTCCCTACACAGGAGAAAGCAAGGGAAACCAGGGAAAACAGCCATGGAGGGAAAATAGAGATAGTTGACTGGAATGCTGACTAAACTAAACGGCTTTGCATTATTTGCAACATCCTTTACTGTCCGTCTGTCCGTCCGTCCGTCTACATGTAATGTCCATGGACGTCCAAATCCAAATCCAAAACCAAAACCAATGCCGAGAACCAGTCACATTCGCATTCGCATCCACTACTACACAAAATATAATGTCCCCTCTATTTCGCCTGTATTTTCCCAATCGATATAAATTAATCTTTAATACACTGACCAGATACTGATACTGGCATTGGACTGAACAGACGTGCACACACTGCCCCGTCCTTCCACACAAATAACGTAAGGTAAGGGCACAACTAACAACTAACCAGTGTAGAAGTCAAACATGGATTTACTTAGGTAGGTATACCTATACCGTAAATCCTCTTTTACTACGCGGGTCTCTAATTGTACGCGGGGGTCTGAGGAGCTGAAAGGAATAATGCGCGGGTCTCCAATAATACCCGGGTCTCTAACAGTACGCGGGTCACCGGAAGTATTTTCACTGTTTAAGTGTACATAAATTAGTGTAAACCTAACTTTTTAGCCACCGAATAGCTTCAATTAAATGACACATACTTTTAAGTCGCTTAAAAGT